>CM033394.1:30299218-30602720 GCA_019426215.1 Buddleja alternifolia
CGATCAACTTGGTAGGAATATAGAGGATTATATTGATGACATGCAGGTCAAAAGTCAAAATGAGAGTGACCACACACGGGATCTGCAGGAATGCTTCGATGTGCTTCGACAATATAAAATAAAACTTAATTCGGCTAAACGCACTTTTGGAATGCGAGGGGGAAAGTGTTTGGCTTTCATGGTTAGCGAAAGGGGCATAGAAGCTAACCCTGAAAAAATCAAAGAGACCTTGGATTTGACGCCTCCACGAACTAAAAAAGAAGTACAAGAGCTTGCCGGATGATAAGTCCATATTTTACAGTATTTTATGCCCCATTGTAATATGATTTGATCGTTACTTTGATCATTTTTTATCCCTCATAATGCTTTGATTGGTATATATTTTGTTTTGTAGGATAAAAGTTGATTTACGCATGAAAGACGAGAAAAGAGATCCAAATTGAGCTTGAAATTGAAGAAAGAAACAAAAGAAGATAGTTTACGAAAGATTTCACACAATGCTCATATATAAATAAGGTTTTCGTCCTCTTACAGGCCGAATCATACTAAGGTTTCTTCTTCACTATTGTAGATCTATTTCTTAGCTTCACGTAGCAACTTGAATCAACTCAATCCGACATTTGTAGAGAGAGTTATGATCAAAATACGAAAGCTGTGAATTCTGCGTCAGAGGACCGCGGTCTGATAAGAGTTTGTGACGCGGTCCAATTCTCCCGAAGCCCTAAAATTAAGTCCGCCGTTTTCTTCCTTTTTAACACACTTTTCTCTTGGAAAACACTTAAAAAAAAATGCTCTAAAACACCAAGGGGAAGCCATGGGAAGTCATAAGAAAGCTTGAAGAGTCATCATCATCATCATTTTCATCATCAAAGCATGGATTCAAACTTTGTAATAGGGAGTAATTCAACTCTTTCTCTTTGATTTGTGTATCAACCATGTCTTATAGAATTGTTGAATCACTTGTTGTTGTAAGTATGAGCTAAGCATCTTTGTGGTTGGGTTATGTGAATACTTTGTGATGTTTTGTGCTTAATGAATCATTAGTTTCCGGATTTATTACATTCTTGTTACATGTTTGATTTTATGCTTAATGCTTTCACATGAATGATCACCATGTGTTTGATATAATGCTTTGTCTTGAGACCGAGAGGAGATAGATAAAGGGAGATCGAAAAATCAAACATCATAACGTAACAATTGACTAGAGATAGAATCGATTGCGTTGTGTGGCTTTTTGTGATAAGATGACCCGATTGAATGTAGGATCTTCGTAAACAAGGAATTCCTTTGAACCTAAATGCATGTTAGTTAATTCAATCTTCGCTATAGAGATATAGGAAGTTGTTAACTAGTATAGGCTTGTTATTTCAAGAGATTGAATAATAAATACATTAGGGGGTTTCGCCATAGTAAGAACGTTCTAAGAATCCGGATAATTGAGAAGTTCATGAGCATAGGATAGAACATAGTAGGATCATAACCCAATCACCTCTTCCCATTTGATTTATTACCTTGATAATCATTTTAGTTATCTTTAGTTATTTTCATAGTCTAAACATCAATCATCTTATAATTTGATTTAGCTTAGAGTTAGATAATATAGCAATTACGAGCATTGAATCCAATTGTCCCTGTGGAGACGATACACCCCGGGCTAAATAGTCCACTTTATTACTTTGCACGACCTAGTATACTTGCTAGGATTTCGCGTGTCAAGTTTTTGGATATGGTGTAACTTGTACTCATTTGTTAAGTTTCATGCTTGATTTGGGATTAGAAAACTGTGATAGTCAATGGTTTCATATTCATGATTTGTTATACTTTTGCTTGGAGCATGATTCATTTGAGTGTCTCTACTTCATCTAAGATGAAATCATTTGTCGTTTTTTATATGTGAAAGCCTTTTTAGTCATGCTTATGTGAATTGTTGAGGATTTAAAGCATTGAGCGTTCAATTTTGTCAACTTTGAAATGTGTGTTGAGTGTGCGAAGTCATGAAATGATTTAGGTCATCTTTCATTTTCTTTAACCTTACAATTGGCCTTCACGATATTACATAATCTCTAGACCTTATTTTGAGCCGTATTGATAAGAATGGAGTGTGTTTAGCACACTAAAAACCACCATTCGATTTTCTTTCGCAAGCCACACCAACCACCCTTTAGCCTAAAAGAAAGAAAAACAAAGTCTATTTCCCAAGTAAGAGAGCATATAACTTCATATCATTTGGCTTTAATTTGGGTTTATGCTTTGTTTTGGGTGTCGAATCTCATGGATTAATGGGTTAGAAGGTGTGTTTGTTCTTGATGATTTTGAAAAATTTTGAGGTCTTGAGTTTATGTGAAATAAAGAGAGGAAAAAGAAATGTTGTAAGTTGGCTAAAGAGTCGAGACATTGGAAGTTACCGAAAAATATATTATGTGAGCTCTCTCTCGACTTGGCTACGAACTGAGTTTCAATGTGATTTATTTGGTTTGGAAAGCATTTTTCCACCCCTAGCATCAAAAGAAACAAGTTTTGGGGTTATGAGTTCAAAGGGAAAAGATATCAAAAAGCTATAAGTGGCGAGATGTGAAGATTTATTCGGTTGATAAGTGAGTGTTTAGCTCGATGATATTGAGTTGTATGCTTTCTTGAGTTTAGTCACTTTATCCATATATTCCCGTCCAAGCCATTACCTAGCCTTACGTTACAAGCCAAAAAGACCTTTTGATCTGGACTTTCACATTTCATGCACACCGATAGATTAACAAGTTTTGAAGTGTTTTAATGTTTTTATTATCTAATGAGTTTGCATAATCTTGTTTAAAGTGTGCTCTTGGCATAAAAATGGATATGGAGTTCATGATTTTGAGATGGAATCGAAGATATTTTGGAGGCTTTCAAATTGTTGAGTGTTCTAGGTAAAGTGTAACTTGTCATAATCATTTTCGAGGGTTTAATTCGTGTACGTGCTTGATTATTGAGACATAAAACCTTTCAAGATCCCAAAGCAAGTTGTAAAATCTGAACTTATGAGTACTTGTTCGCCATTTATTGATCGAGACGATCATAGCCTAGTTGGGGGGTAGTTGATAAGTCCATATTTTACAGTATTTTATGCCCCATTGTAATATGATTTGATCGTTACTTTGATCATTTTTTATCCCTCATAATGCTTTGATTGGTATATATTTTGTTTTGTAGGATAAAAGTTGATTTACGCATGAAAGATGAGAAAAGAGATCCAAATTGAGCTTGAAATTGAAGAAAGAAACAAAAGAAGATAGTTGACGAAAGATTTCACACAATGCTCATATATAAATAAGGTTTTCGTCCTCTTACAGGCCGAATCATACTAAGGTTTCTTCTTCACTATTGTAGATCTATTTCTTAGCTTCACGTAGCAACTTGAATCAACTCAATCCGACATTTGTAGAGAGAGTTATGATCAAAATACGAAAGCTGTGAATTCTGCGTCAGAGGACCGCGGTCTGATAAGAGTTTGTGCCGCGGTCCAATTCTCCCGAAGCCCTAAAATTAAGTCCGCCGTTTTCTTCCTTTTTAACACACTTTTCTCTTGGAAAACACTTAAAAAAATGCTCTAAAACACCAAGGGGAAGCCATGGGAAGTCATAAGAAAGCTTGAAGAGTCATCATCATCATCATTTTCATCATCAAAGCTTGGATTCAAACTTTGTAATAGGGAGTAATTCAACTCTTTCTCTTTGATTTGTGTATCAACCATGTCTTATAGAATTGTTGAATCACTTGTTGTTGTAAGTATGAGCTAAGGATCTTTGTGGTTGGGTTATGTGAATACTTTGTGATGTTTTGTGTTTAATGAATCATTAGTTTCCGGATTTATTACATTCTTGTTACATGTTTGATTTTATGCTTAATGCTTTCACATGAATGATCACCATGTGTTTGATATAATGCTTTGTCTTGAGACCGAGAGGAGATAGATAAAGGGAGATCGAAAAATCAAACATCATAACGTAACAATTGACTAGAGATAGAATCGATTGCGTTGTGTGACTTTTTGTGATAAGATGACCCGATTGAATGTAGGATCTTCGTAAACAAGGAATTCCTTTGAACCTAAATGCATGTTAGTTAATTCAATCTTCGCTATAGAGATATAGGAAGTTGTTAACTAGTATAGGCTTGTTATTTCAAGAGATTGAATAATAAATACATTAGGGGGTTTCGCCATAGTAAGAACGTTCTAAGAATCCGGATAATTGAGAAGTTCATGAGCATAGGATAGAACATAGTAGGATCATAACCCAATCACCTCTTCCCATTTGATTTATTACCTTGATAATCATTTTAGTTATCTTTAGTTATTTTCATAGTCTAAACATCAATCATCTTATAATTTGATTTAGCTTAGAGTTAGATAATATAGCAATTACGAGCATTGAATCCAATTGTCCCTGTGGAGACGATACACCCCGGGCTAAATAGTCCACTCTATTACATTGCGCGACCTAGTACACTTGCTAGGAATTCGCGTGTCACCGGACGATTAGCAGCTCTGAATCGCTTTATCTCCTGGTCTGCTGACAAAGGTTTCCCTTTCTTGAAAACAATTCAAAAGGCAAAGAACTTTGTTTGGGACCCCTCGTGTCAAGTGGCCTTCGAGAAACTCAAACAATATCTAGTTTCTCCGCCACTGCTCACAAAACCCAGGAGGCAGTTAGTGCACTCCTCATCCGGGACGAAGCAGGAATTAACCATCCTATTTATTTTGTGAGTCGATTGCCCCCCCCAAAAATTAAGAAATTGGCTTTATCATTGGTAATGGCAGCGAGGAAGTTAAGGCCATATTTCCAATCACATCCCATAGTAGTACTGAAGAATCACCCACTCAAACAGGTATTGTCGAGCCCAGACATTTCGAGAAGACTGGTAAAATGGGCGGTGGAGTTAAGTGAGCATGGCATTGAATATCGGAGGAGACTAGCTACAAAAGCACAAGTCTTGGCAGATTTGTGGCAGAGATGTGGGACGATGAACTTGGCTGCTTTTTGCCCACCTAGACCTTATACGTAGATGGGTCATCGGCTCACAGGGGAAGTGGTGTTGGAATTTTGATTGAAAGTCACCAGGAAGATACATTCGAGTACACACTTCGATTTGAATTCTCGGTGTTGGTCCCAAGTGGTATACGAAAGGGTCTAGAAGGGGGGGTTGAATAGACCCTGAAGTCTTTTTCGACTTCTTAAAAGTTCGTATCACTTTGAAGTATTTGAACGCTTGACAAGTTTAAGCGCTGGATGTGGCGCTTGAGAAACGTTAACTTAGACTCGGTGATTTCAACGCTTACCAAAGTAGGGCAGAGTTTAGTCACTAAATCAGAGTTAGCACAGCGGAAGTATTTTATAGCTTAGCGTTCGGTTAGTTAATCGAAAGTAGTCGCTTAGTTGTTTTAAAACTTTATCAGAATGTATGCAATATGAATAGTAAAGCAGTAAAACAATGAATGCTTAAGGAGGTAAATGACACAAGATATTTGTAAGGTTCACTGGGTGATGTAATCCCAGCTACGTCCTTCTTCTCCTTTTATCAGGGAGGTTTTCCACTATGATGATTATCGAAGAGTCACACAGAGACTTCTACAAGATAGAGGGAGATTGGATATGATCTCGGAACTCCTTGGTCACACAGATTTCAGCTCCACTAAAGACCTTCTATCCCCTTGCTTCTTTCACTCAGAAATGGTGCAAGTTACTCTTGATCTCGGAACTCCTTCGTCACACAGATTTCAGCTCCAATAGAGATCAACTTCAACAAGCTTCTTTTACACAAAAATATTGCTTGCAAGTCAACCAGCTTTCTCACTCAGATGAAAGGTGTTGATGGTTTTGGTCACGGGTTTGTTTATTTTTGGAAAGTTCAAACAACTTGGGGATATCTCAATGGTAGTGTAGGTTATTCTTAAAAAGAGATTTGAGATATGGGTGACTGTCTCTGGAATATTTGTGAAAAGCTTATATGGATATTTGGCTATGATTTTCAGTAAGCTTTTCTTTCAACAAAGTAGGTATATTTTTTTTTTGCTCTATGTGTTTTTTGCTTGTTTGTTGAAAGAGCTATTTATAAGGTATTGGTGGTTTTTTGTCCGTTTGACACGGTTGGAGTCTCGTTTCCCCAAACATTCCTTGAGTTCAGACATTTCTAACTTTGGGTATACTTAATTAGTTAGGCATGTTCTTGGTTTCATAACTTCTGACAGTTTCGGTCAAAAGAATGGCTTACCCATACGTTATAGTGCTTATATTTTAATAGCACTTATCCAACTTTTAATGCATCTTGTCTTATTTCCGTTGGAAATAATTCGTCCGTTTGATTCATGCATTTTTAAGTCTTTGGATAGTTTTTGGGTTTGAGTTTTCAGGTTACGTTCTTTGTAGGTTGTGTTGGTTTAACCTTTTGGACGCTTGCTGAAGAGAATAGTTATTCTCGTGTATTGGACAGACGCTTGGACTGATCCTGAGTTTCTTCTCTTTATTTCAGACGCTTACTCTTCAATCTTGTCTTGATGGTCTCACTGAGAATTCCGTCATTTCACTTAATGTTGAGAATTCGGCCTGAGTTATCCATTCGTAGTTTGAGCACTGGGATAATCCCTAAAGCGTTTGACGGACGCTTCAAGATATCTTTATCTATTGTAGTTTCAGACGCTTGATCTTCACCTTCATCACTTGGTAGACTCACCCAGAATTTTCCTAAGTGATTTAGTGTCACATACTTAGTCTAAAGAATTCTACAAAGATAAATACTATAAGCCTAAGATAAATAAGCTTTCAGGTACTTATACATAACATTCTATGAAAGCTTTTACACTTTTCGGGGTCTAACAGGAAGTCCTATTTGTCATCATCAAAACATCTAATATGAAATTCCTAACAATTTCCCCCTTTTTGATGATGGCAATACTTATTTAGTTCAAGCGTTAGATACCTAAAGTGAAGGTTAGCGTAAGTTAGTAAGTTAGTTTGAGCTTTAACGAGATGATTCAGCTGTAAAATGCATTTTATATATATATTTCATAGTACATGCATTTTACAACTAAAAAGAGAGAAGCACAAGTAAAAATCAAGATCGTGACTTGATCTTGTATCTCTTAGTCATTTCAGCACGGATTGCTTCAGTTATCTGATCTTCTAACGTCATCATCGCAGCATGATCTTTACTGATTATGTGCTTGTTTTCTTGAATTTGTCGTGCCTTAAAGGCAATGAAGTGTTTATCCCATTCCTCTGGACTGATGCCTATGTATCTTAGGCAAATTCTGAAGGTTTGGTCGAAGTCAGACATTTTTCTTTCTAAGGCTAATACTGCTGGATCAGATGGTTCTGGAATTGATGCTCTGAGAAGAGGAATGTCAAACTGTTCAAGCAGTGCTCTTGAAGGCAATGGAAGAGTTGGATAGAGCACTCTGGGAGTTTCTTTCTTATTGGACGCTTCAACCGATGTAGTTACCCAAGAGGGATAGGGATACCTTGGTTCTGTACTCAGTGTGAGAGAAGTATCAATATGTTGACGCTTGGATGGTGGAGGAGGAACTTGATCTTTAGATGTTGACGATTTCCTCTTTTCTCCCTTCTTTTCCCCCTTATTGCCATCATCAGTCTGTATGAAATGCTGAGTAAGAAGACTGACTTGAGTAGCAATCTGAGCGACAGAGGCCTCAAGAGTGGTTTAGACGCTGGTCGAAATGTTCTTTCATGACCAGGAGTTGAGCGTGATTAGCGTCTGTGAGAGAGGTCTCTAGAGCCGTGAACCGGTCTTGTAGATCATTGGTTAAAGCCACATGACTTGCCTGAGTAGCTGTAGATAGTTGCTGTATTTGAGTGAGGCATTCAGTCATGGACGGTTGAGCGTCGGGAATTGCAGTGCTGACTTGAGGCTTAAAACGAGATGTGTGTTTGAGAGATTCAATAGGTACTTGATAAGTAGGATCAAATACTGTTCCTCGAAGCTCTGGGGCACTGTTGGACTCGGTGGATGCAGTAGAGTCGGATTCAGTTGGACTGGGGGAATGAGGCGCTTGAGGTAATTCTAATAAGTGCTCAGGAGCAGGTAACGTGTCAGCTGGTGCTGCAGTAAATTCTGATTCTATACGGCTAAAGTTCGTAAATCGAAAGTCCAAGCTGGCAAACGGCTCATCTGCATATGGATACGTAGCAATCTGTAGAAGTTCATTCAAATGTAGAGTGGGGAGATAAGTACCTTGAATGAACGTTCTGATAGGACTATCCAGGGCCCTGATATACATTGGCCCGAGGATATCCAGCACATGAGTGGGAAAGATTTTGGAGGGCGCTTGGCAGATGGAGAATAAGGCATCTGGGCAATAGTGTTGTGAGAAGCCAATTAGCCGATTTGTTGGGAGAGTCTTCGGTTTCCGAGAGTCGGGAACGTGGAGCCGGTAATACTCTTCCAAGTATGGGTAGATGGCTGAAGCAAGCGCTTGAGATCTTTCTAGCAGCGACAAAACAAAATCATAGTGACTGAAGACTTCTTTTTATCATGAATCCCTATTCTGAACAGATGGGGAGTGCTAACCAAGTCTTCAAATTTATACGTGTCACCCATGTAAGCTTCAGCCCATCTTATCTCAGTCATACAATACTCAGTTCCTGCATTAAGTATAGCACAAAATCCTTGGTGATGAATATCACAGATGGATTCAAAACGATACCTGTCTGGTTGGTAGTTAGCGTTCCAGACGCAGTCAAAATATGCATCGGTTTCAAGTTGAATCATCTCGGTCAGTGAAGCTGGACGCTCACCAGCATGTACTCCTTTATTCTTCCACAGGAGGAGAGGATTAGCTGAGCGCTTGTTTTCCCTGCTTTTTACCAGTGTTGGGGAGTGAGAATAGCCTTCTCTGTTTAGTAGCGTTTCCGTTGGGTTCACAAGCTTATCCTGACGCTCATAGACTCTGATGTTGTAGTCTCTGAGAGCGAAGCCAGTGGGTTTGCTTGTCCCACAGTCCAGATAATAAGCTAAATCAACATCAGCTCTGGGAGTCTTGCCTCCTTGCCTCTGTGCTTGGAGAGTCACGGAAGCCGGGATGTGTTTGGGAGTCTTCCTGAGTTCAAGGGCTGTGTAGTAAGCTTTATCAGCTGGGGTTAAGGCTGTGTTAAATAGAGTGTTGCGTACAGCCAGATCAAACTTTATGAGCTTGGCGATATCATTCTCAGCATTGATAAGACTTTCTTCATTATATCCGGTAGGTATGAAGGTTTCTGCGGGCGCTGGAGGGAAATAATCGACTGAGTGATCGATAGTCTTTAAGGGATCCAGCTTGAAGAAATGTCGATGAATCACAACGTCGTTAGCATCGCTCTGACCTTCTGAGCGTGCCTCTGTTGTACTAGGTAATGCAAGCAATGGTTGAACCCCTGGGATTTCAGGTTCATCAGGCTCGAGATTTGTGGATTCGATGGCAGCTGCATGTGCGATGGCCACGATGTGGGCCATATCCACATCCAGATGGACATCAACTGGTGGTTCAAAGGATGATATCGGGACAGCAGCTATGGCTTGGTCACTTTGTGTAGCCTCAGAAGAAATGGCAGCAGTTGGACGCTTACGTCTCTTGAAGATACGCTTTACATTTATACCTTCGGCGGGGAACGCTTGAGTCTGTGGAACTGCAGGTTCTTCAAAGTTAATATTTTTGAGAACCTTTTCCAGATCTTTCCGACTAATGAGGGGTATAGAATCCTCGTCATCTTCATCGCTTTTGATAGATTGAGCCTTGGGCTTTCGAGGAGCCCGTTTCTTTGTGACAGTGGGACGCTTCACATTACGTTTGGCTTTCTCCTGATCTGGACGCTCAGCCTCCTCATCTGACGCTGCTCGGACAACTTGGCGCTCAGAGAGAGGCTTAGCAGCACCTCCAATTTTGGGTGGATTGAAGAGATTATTGATGATTCTTGGCCCATAGAACTTATGCTTGGCCACGGTGACTCCTGCTGAAGAGGTGCACTCTGCTCGAAAAATTAGATCACTTAAAACTAGACCATAAGGTCTGTTTGAAGTGCGTAGACTGTCTCTGAACCTGCTGAATATATAGGCGCTCCAGTTGATTTTTATCTTGAGCAGGATGGCAGTCATCATCTGGAACTGGGTTGGGTTGATTTTGTCGAAGGTTCCCACTCTGCATTCAATGTTTTTACTGCAGAAATCAGCCAAGACTCGATACCTGTTCACTATATCTTTCTTCTCAAAGTACGGTTTGTATGGAACATCATCGTAAGCGCTAATCTGAGTCCAGACTTCTTGAATTTGTTCTTCAGTGATAGTGTCTAAAGTGGCTCCAGCATTAGGTAGAGAGAAATTCTGGGCAATAGAGGCCGCAGAGAGAGTGAACGTCTTTGATTCCTTCTTGGAGACAGGAAACAAACAAGTGATGGAAGTCTCATCGTCAGACAGTCGAGCATTTCTCCAGAAAAATTCTAGTTCTTCAGGAAACATATACGAATATTTTGTGAGAAATTTCTGAAGCCCAGCCTCTGCTACAGAATCCATCATTTCCGTTAAATCAATTTGGGGGTTTTCATAGAGAAACTTCCAATCAACTATAAGGCCTTCAGTGACCTTAACAACAACTTCAGTGGTTCCAGCAGTAGCTTTCTTGGGTGCCATTAGTGAGAAGTAGACAGAGATTACGAATGAAAATTTTTGTTTTGAGAAAGAGAGAGAATTTTTCTTGCACGAATGTAATAGAGTATAAGAGTGTTTGTGTTCTGCAGAAAGTGTGTTTTTGAGATACTTCAATTTGAATGTTCTTTGTGTTTGAAGTTTGAGATGTTGACACGTGGAGGAATATAAATCTCAGCCATTAAAATATAACTGTGGACGTGAATTTAGATTAAATAGGCACGGTTTCTTTTAGTAACTTCCACATATACTATTTTGACGTCCGATTAAAAGTGTGAAACAGAGACTTTTGATATACTGAGAGTGATACGTGTGCCCATGAAAAGCGGATACGTTCTTTATAAAAACTGTTCGGGAACCATAATTTTGAACAACTATTCAAATACCCGCCAAAAATTTGTTAAAGCGTCCGGACCTATTCAGAATGACGCTTGAAACAATTCAGTGTTATGTTGACGCTTGAGAATCTTGAGGTTCTCTTCCAAGAAACATTTTGTGCTTTAGCGGTCATTGTAACATATAGAATTATTCTTTTCAGGGTGTGCATGAGGACACAGTTTCCCAGTACTTATCATTATGTCTTGGTAGTAGTGTTTTACTTTTGGTTTAAAATATTCAGCGCTGGTTGTATTCGTCTAAGATACATGGTAATTGTACTGACGCGTGTACATGTGCTGAACCATCTTTGAAAAACGTGATGAGTACCCATGGGTTTTCTTGAGCGAAGGGTGAGGAATGTCAAGTCAGCATTAATTGCATTGATTGACTAATCCACTTTCTCGTTTTAGCGTAGGGTAATGTACGCTTGCTTTTAAAGGATCTTTTTACTAAGTGCTTTAGCCGGGAATAAAGCTAAGCGTTTAGTTTATTTTGAAAGAAGTGCAGACGCTAAGACAGATTTGTGTAATAAGCGTCAAAAGGATTTAAGTGTATGGTGCTAAGTGCGTATGACCGATGCAAGGGAAAACATTTTTTGGTCATATTCACTTAAGTTTAGTTAGCTCTTTTAAGGTTCCCCCTATGTAGGTTCCCCATAAATTACATAAAATAAAGTGAATTCCCCCTAAATTTCATGCCTAACAAAAGTATGATGTTTCGAATGATTAAGCATTTAGATCAATCATACCTAGTTCACTTCTTAAAGTGAGAAAACGTTGTTCGTTAAGCGCTTTGGTGAAGATATCTGCCAGTTGCTTTTCTGTACCAATGAAGTGCATGGAGATATCTTTCTTTTGAACGTGGTCACGTAGAAAGTGATAGCGAATGTCAATGTGTTTGGTTCTAGAGTGAAGAACTGGATTTTGAGTCATTGCTAAGGCGCTTTGATTGTCACAATGGATAGGAGTTGGATCTAGGATTATTCCATAATCTCTAAGTTGTTGCCTCATCCAAAGGATCTGTGCACAACAGCTTCCAGCGGCTACATACTCAGCTTCAGCGGTGGAAGTAGCGATGGACTGTTGCTTCTTACTATGCCATGAAATTAGTCTATCACCTAGAAATTGACATGTTCCACTAGTACTTTTTCTATCTATTTTGCATCCTGCAAAATCTGCATCTGAATAACCAATTAGTTCAAAAGGAGAATCCCTAGGATACCATAAGCCCACATTTTGTGTGCCTTTTAGGTACTTAAGGATCCTTTTAGCAGCAATTAAGTGTGATTCTCTAGGATCAGCTTGAAATCGTGCACACATGCATACTGAGAACATAATATCAGGTCTACTAGCTGTAAGATAAAGAAGTGATCCAATAATACCTCTATAGTTAGTGATATCAATTTCTTTCCATTATCATCTCTATCTAGCTTAAGCGTTTGGCTCATTGGAATTTTTGAAGGTGATGCATTTTCCATACCAAATTTCTTGATCATATCTCTAGTATATTTAGTTTGGTTTATGAATATGCCATTAGGGAGTTGTTTAACTTGTAATCCTAGGAAGAAAGTTAATTCACCCATCATGCTCATTTCAAATTGATCTTGCATCATCTTCGAAAATTTCTCACATAGACGCTTATTGGTAGATCCAAATATAATATCATCAACATAAATTTGAACTAGGAGAATATCTCCATTATGGGTAATTTTGAATAACGTTGTGTCAACGCTGCCTTTTGAAAAGCCTTTACCTATAAGGAAGATAGAAAGAGTGTCATACCATGCTCGTGGTGCTTGTTTAAGACCATAGAGTGCCTTGTCCAATTTGTAAACCATGCTTTTCCCATGGTTGTTGATGAATCCTGGTGGTTGCTCCACATATACTTCTTCTTGGAGTTTACCATTCAGAAATGCACTCTTTACGTCCATTTGATACACTGTAAATTTGTTAAATGCTGCAAACGCTAGAAACATGCGGATTGCTTCAAGACGGGCAATTGGAGCGTATGTTTCATCAAAGTCGATGCCCTCTTCTTGACAGTATCCCTGAGCTACGAGTCTGGCTTTGTTTCTAATCACAATCCCATTCTCATCCATTTTGTTTCTATAGACCCATCTAGTTCCAATGACCCCTTGGTGGGTTTGTCTTGGTACTAGCGTCCATACCTCATTTCTTTCAAATTGGTTTAGCTCTTCTTGCATGGCTTCTATCCAACTTGGATCGTTAAGCGCTTCATCCACTTTCTTTGGTTCCATTTGAGATAGGAAGCTTGCAAACATGGCCTCATTTATTGTAGCGGCTCTTGTTCTAACGGGTGCTCCAATATTTCCAATAATTAGTTCTGGTGGATGGTCTCTGAGCCATTTTCTGTCTGGTTGGAACGGGTTAAGAGATTGATCTAACGTTTGATTAAACTGTGCAGGCGCTTGACCAATTCCTTGCGTAGGCGCTTCAGTGTTTATAGTTTGAGTTTGCTCTTGATGAACATTCCCTTCATGATCATCAGCATTTCTTGCAATGTCATCGTTGATGTCTTTACGAGTAGTCTTAGGATTAGGTACAATGATTTCATTATCTTCATCAATATCACTATCATCACACAGATTGATTTGAGACGCTTGTTGAGATAAATCTTCAATTCCTGCATCATTAATATTAACCTTACTCGGTTCTTGGTTAGCATCATCAAACACAACATGAATGGATTCTTCAACCTTCGATTTGACCTTATTTAAGATGCGAAAGCTCTTTCCATTTTTGGCGTAACCTAGAAAGATTCCTTCATCTGCTTTAGGATCAAATGTCTTTAGGCTTTGGGAACCATTGTTATGAATGAAACATTTTGAACCAAATACATGAAAGTATGAAACATTCGGCTTACGTCCCTTCCATAACTCATATGGAGTCTTTTCATGTTGCTTGTTGATCATACACCGGTTCTGAGTGTAGCAAGCAATGTTGATAGCTTCGGCCCACAACCTTTGAGGCAGCTTAGACTCGGCTAACATAGTCCTAGCGGCTTCTTTAAGCGTTCTGTTCCGTCGTTCAGCAACTCCATTTTGTTGAGGTGTTCTAGGTGCTGAATACTCATGAAGTATTCCAAAGTCTTTACAAAATTTCTCAACAATATGGTTAGTAAATTCAGTTCCTCTATCACTTCTAATTCTTGTCACTTTTAGATCTTTTGAGTTTTGTAGTTGACGAATTAGAGAGGTGAGCTTGGCACTAGTTTCATCTTTAGATGCTAAAAATTCTACCCATGTATAGCGTGAAAAATCATCAACTATTACTAGTGAATACTTTTTACCACTAACGCTCATGATTTGAATAGGACCAAACAAATCTAAATGTAGTAATTCAAGTATTCGAGAGGTCGATAGATGAAGCTTCTTCTTAAAAGATGATTTAACTTGTTTACCCATTTGACAAACATCACATAAGCGATCTTTATTAAAGGAACCTTTAGGTAATCCCTCTACGAGATTTAGAGTTATTAATTGAGAGATTGTCTTGAAATTGAGATGATTCATTTTTCTGTGCCATAACCAACCTAATTCGTTTTGATTCTTAGCTACGAAACATGTAGGGTTGTTATCTAATGTTGAATCCCAATCTACTAAGTATACATTGTTTGTTCTTCTTCCTTTTAATTTAGTAGATCCTGTCTTAACATCGATTATCTCGCACAAGTCACTAGAAAATTTAATTTCAAAGCCTTTATCACAGAATTGACTTATGCTTAGGAGATTATGTTTAAGACCCTCAACATAGTATACATCATTGATCATGATGTTCCCCCTATGCATGATACCTATACCTTTAGTTTTACCTTTAGAATTATCACCGAATATAACTTGAGGACCATTGGTTGCACGATAGTTGATCAAGAGATCCTTTGATCCAGTCATGTGTCTCGATGATTGACACGCTAAAAGCTAACGTGCTATGATAGCAAGTGCACTAGTCGTGTGTAGTAATAAGTGTGGACGAAAAGTCCGGGTTGTCGAACCACGGAGACTTGAATTCTAGTTTAAGATTTGTAATGAAGTGAATAAACAAAGTAAGAATAAATTCAAATAAAATTTGTAAAGAACAAGAACAAAGATGAGCAAGTGATTTAAAACCAATTATAAAGGGAGACTAAGGCACATGCTAGGTTCAAATTGATCAAATATACTTATAAAGGTTCTTGTTGAAGGATTACACTTATATTGTTATGGTGAGAGCTCCGAGGGTAGAGAATAACCGATGTCTCGCGTATAAACTCCTATGCTTAGATCGTGATTTCCCAAATATTCCTATCCGGAAATCTAACCACTAAACATGCATTAACGTACTAGAGTTCACTCGATTAGAATCGAACAACTTTACCCGGGAATCTTTAACTTTGTCTAGGGCAATTCCTCATTAGTTGCGGGTCATGATGTGAATCTCTTGTACCCTAAGTTAATTTTCTCCCGAAATATCAACCTAGGCATAAGATTCTAACATATAGTGATCAAGTATATGCAAGATAGGTAAAAACACAAATTCACATCACATAACAATATAAGTATAACCTCTACAATCATCTATTATAAGCATATATCACAATTTGACCTTACATGGCCTTAATCTTATGAATTTAGTTCATGATAGTTATTATGAAAAACAATAATGAATAAATACACATGTTCATAGACATGAATGAAATGAAAAGGCTATAAAAACTCCCTCTAATGTGAAAGATGATGGCCCCTTGATTGGAACTTCAATTCCTAGCTTTCTCCTCTTAGAATGATGAAGAATGGTGATGAATGAAGCTTGAGGACTGATTCCTCCTCCTCCTCTCCTCCAAGAATCTGAAAGTGATAGTGAATCATGAAGAGTATGGGTTCCCCCTCCTTTTATAGCCAAAATTCCACTAAAGTATGCATTAAGAATTCCCATTAAAGTTCCCCAATGAGAATTCCACCTAAGGTGATGCTTAAAGTTTGGCTTTTAAGATTCCAACCAGCTAAAAAATGCTGAAATTTCGGCCATTAAGAATTCCACCAAGCATAACCATGTGAAAACTTAAACAAAACACATGCATGCTGCCATTTTCTTGCTTTCCAGCGCAGTCTTAGTGTTTTCCTCATAAACTTCTCCACAGATCTCCAAATTGGATGATTCAAGTCCCCATGTGAAGCTAACACATAGATCTACAACTTTGCAGAAGGACATTTTGTCCAATTCGGTCTCTACGTATATCTAAATTACGTTTCAACATGGAGGTTGTTTCTAATTTGGCGCCCATAAAGTAAATCTACCAAGAAACACACTTATGACAACCCCTCAACACATGTGCTGAATTATGGCCAAAAGTGATTCTTACCCATCATATAAGGCTGGAATTTAGGCTGAAAAAGGAGTAACATTCGGACTTTCCATGCCTAGGCATGACTAGGAAGGCGTTGGGGCGTATCCTGGCACATGTACTTTTCTGTTCGGCGCAGCAATCGTATTTCCTTCACAATTATCTCTATAGACCTCCGATTTGGATGTTTCAAGTTCCCATTTGAAGCTAAGACATACATCTAAAACTTTGTAGAAGGAAACTTTGTCTAAGTCGGTCTCGAAATATACGGAATTATCGCTCGAATGTGGTAGGAGATGCATAAACCGCCTAAGTGTTGAAAAACATGCTTGAACTTGTTTTGTACATCGTTTTTCTTCCCTTTTCTTCATGTATTCTCACTTATTAACTGTATTCACTTAACACACCTATTGAATGCAAATGTGACATGATTTAAGCAATAAGTGAATCCAAATCATTAGAATTACGGTCTTAAAAACACGTAAAAACACCTCTTATCAACACCCCCAAACTTATCAATTGCTCGACCTCGAGCAATAAGAGCTATAAGGTAAGACCAACATCATTCAATGGGAGAAAACAAAACAACTAACTAACTCATTTTCGTGGAGTAAACGATTGCACTTAGCGGGTGCAACAAGCCTTTAAACCTTTGAGTTACCTCAAAGGACGAGTTATAGTCTCGTGAGGGTTTGCATAAGATATACCCACAAAATCTAGCAAATTTTCAATCCCAACCGAATCAACACATCTCAATATGATCAACAAGAATGAATGGCATAAAATCAACCTTTTAAAGTTTACAAATATATATATACATATCAACTACTTTTGCTCATGTGACACCAATACTTGAAATGACTCCCTAGGGTATAGTGAAAAATAAATCTAGGGTATTATAGTCGAGAGGCATCCTTACCAAATTTTGGACATTAATCCAATATCTATCAACTTTTGATCAAACACAAGGCACAAGAATTATAGAAAATCTCATAGCCATTTAAATTTCATTATCTCAAATATTCAACATTCAATTCATATGGAATTTCCATTAAACTTCATTAAGGCGAGATCATGTGCAATGTTTTATTCCATTAGGCTTTCTATGACACCCATGTAACAAGTTTTAGACCAATGACTCCCAAACTAGATAGTTTTAGGGCATTAAGTGTAGAGACACTCCTAAGGATTTAATCACTTGAGTATCAAAGGCCACGAAATAAAACTAGATCTTTAAACAATTCACTTCTTTTGGCTTGAGCATAGCTCAAATTAGCATAATAGTACAGTATATAGGCATGAAACTTTTCACCTCCGGTACGTATTAGCCTGACCACTTTTGGTCATACCAAAATTCAACCTTTTCAATTCATTGTTAGCATATAAAATTACTACTCAACTTATAACTTTATGAGAAATCTAAGTTAATATTTCTGGGAATAATTCCTTAAGTGTCTCAAGATGGTTATCCTCTCAACTCCTCTACCTTTGATTTAAGTGCATTGTGAATCATCTAAAGAATCAATTCTAGTCTAAGGTCTCCACGAGCAATTTCAAAGATATATATATTTCATTAAATTCAGATTATTTCAAGAATTCATGCCATTTTTCCAAGTCAATCAATTTCAATGCATCAATTGGAAGGACTAAAAATTTTTCATGCTTGATTTTCTCAACAAAGAAGCATATAAACATGATATCAAACAAACTTTCCCCAAATTCAAGTTAAAAATTAGGATTGCATTTTCAATATTCAAAATAGATACTCTTCTACCCCCAAACTTAAATCCAACATTGTCCCCAATGTTGTTACAACATGCATACACAAAGGTAAAAGAACACTTACAACCAAGGATGTTGGAAAACATCCTTAAACTTCCAATACATAATCCTATAGCTTCTCCTCCTCTCGAGTAAAATGAGTATGGTCCAAATTTGCATCATATCTAACACTTCAACTTTTCAAACCATCAAGCATAAGAAAACATACATGCCAAAAGTGCATGTTTGAACACAACATAAAGAAACAAACTAAACAAAACAAAAACAAAATCAAAAAGAAAAACAAACTTACAAACTTGGGTTGCCTCCCAAGAAGCGCTAGTTTAGAGTCGGTAGCTCGACTTTGTGCTCTTTGAGGTTCAAATAGGTGGTCCATTTAACACGACCAAATCCTTGTCATGCCTCCTTTTAGCTCCATGTTCTACTTGCTTCCACTCATATTGCGGGATTTTGCAATAAGCCCTTTGTATTGGATGAGTCTTTTCAATCTTACGAGCACGGCGATGGGGTGGAATGTATTTCATGCATAAATCTTCTTTTCCCTCTTTGTTGTGTTTATCATAGGGAATCTCATCCTCCAACTCGAGTGTGCCCTTAGCCTTGCCATTTGCACATTTCTCATCAAGAGAAGGGTTAATAACATCTATATTGGAACAAGTAAGATCATCCATAGATGGTTTCCTGTTATTTGAAGCATCAAATATCACTTTTACATCTCCTACCCTCAATGATAACTTACCTTTTCCCATGTCGATCTTGGCATTGCTAGTGACTAGGAAAGGTCTTCCTAGAATCAAGGGCATCTCAACATCTTCCTCCATATCAAGGACCACAAAGTCAACCCGGAAAAAGAATTTGTCAACTTGTACAATAACATCTTCTATTGTCCCCTTTGGTCTCTTAATTGATCCATCGGCGAGTTGGAGGCTCATTGATGTCGGTTTGGGATTTCCAAGGCCCAACTTCTTGAAGAGAGAATACGGGAGGAGATTGATACTTGCTCCCGTATCGCAAATAACCTTTTCAAAAGTAAGAGGGCCAATGGTGCACGGAATGGTGAGCCTCCCCGGGTCCTCACAAAGAGTCGCCACAATCCTACGGAAAATCGGATCCATATCCTTCTTTTTCGTTTTTTGTGCATTTGGAAATGGAAGACGAACCTCGATGGGATGATGCGTTGGAGTTGAAGGGCTAGCTATGGAGGATACAGAATGTGGCGCTTGGGCGTGACAATCGGCACCTTGGCGCAGCGACAAGGGCACCTGGGCATGGATGGATGGGCGCTCGGGCGCATCAGTGCGAACATTATCACCTTTTACCTGTTCGCCACTTCTCAAGGTAATTGCATAGCATTGCTCTTTCGGGTTCTTTTCCGTGTCACTTGGTAAAGTTCCCGGGGCTCTCTCGCTGATTGTCTTTGCCATTTGACCCATTTGTGTCTTCAAATCCTTCATATCCATCATTAAATCCTTCATCATAGTACGGAGTTCGTTGATTGCTGAATTCGATTTCTTTATTTCCTCATCAAGACGTTCATCGGTTGTAGGAGGCCTAACTTGCCTTTGTACATGAGGATTACCTTGCCTTTGAGCTTGATTGTTGATGAATGGAGGCCTTGGTGCTTGATAGATATTGATATGGGCGTTTTGTGCCGGATTGGGCCTCCTTGGAAAATTTTCGGGCACATGGAAGTTCAATTGAGGTTGATTGGCATTTCCAACATAGTTTACATTGCCAACCATTGTTTCCAAAACGACTTCTTTTTCCAACTCTTGAACACGAGCAATTTTTTTAGTGGGTGTGATCTCTTCATCATCGGGATAGAGCTCATCTTCCCGGGCTAATTGCTCAATCTTGTCCCACACACTTTGGCAATCGAGCCCAAGGAGATCACCACCGGCGCCGGCATTGAGCCTATTTCGGATGCGCGATCGGACTCCATCATGGAATCGTAGTACTTGCTCGCTCAACTTTAGGTTGTGATCCGGGCATTTTCGGAGCATGTTTTATATCTAGCCCATGCCTCGGCTAAGGACTCATGATTCCCTTGCTTAAACTCTTTAATATTGCTCCTTAGCTCGTTGATTTTGGAGGGTGGAAAGAATTTGCTCAAAAAGGCATCAACCAATTGTCCCCATGTTGTGATGGATTGGGGTGGTAGAGACTTGTACCACATGGTCGCCCTTTCCTTTAATGAGAAGTGGAAGACTCTTAGACGAATTGCATCAAGATCCCGTGGATGAAATTGGGTAGTCATGAGAGTGTCGTCTAAAGTCTCCAAATGCTCATGAGGTGATTCATGGGGCTCTCCATAGAAGGGTTCGCTTTGCACCATGCTAAAGATGTGCGATGGAATGTGATAATTTGGTGCATAGAAATTTGGAAAGATCACGGGTCCCGGTATGGTGTGGACCCTTGGAGGTAGACTTTCCCGGACCGATGGAAGTCTTTGAGGAGGTGCCGGTTGCATAGCTTGGAAAAGATTTTGCAGCCATTCCCTATTTTTCGGAAGATTTATGTCGGGAAAATTCCCATTTGGATTTAGATTGTCGGCCATTTCTCGAGCTTGTCTACTAGATCGAAGAACACGCTCTATCTCCGGCTCAAAATTGTATAGAGGCTCGTTAGAAGAGCGGGTCATGCACCACAAATTACACCTAACAATTAAACACAAAAAACAAAATTAGAATAATAAAATAAAAGAAAGGTTAGAAATAAACGAAGAACTAAGAATTATGAAAATTTAAACGAAAAATCAAAAACTAAAATGAACAAGTCCCCGGCAACGGCGCCAAAAACTTGACACGCTAAAAGCTAACGTGCTATGATAGCAAGTGCACTAGTCGTGTGTAGTAATAAGTGTGGACGAAAAGTCCGGGTTGTCGAACCACGGAGACTTGAATTCTAGTTTAAGATTTGTAATGAAGTGAATAAACAAAGTAAGAATAAATTCAAATAAAATTTGTAAAGAACAAGAACAAAGATGAGCAAGTGATTTAAAACCAATTATAAAGGGAGACTAAGGCACATGCTAGGTTCAAATTGATCAAATATACTTATAAAGGTTCTTGTTGAAGGATTACACTTATATTGTTATGGTGAGAGCTCCGAGGGTAGAGAATAACCGATGTCTCGCGTATAAACTCCTATGCTTAGATCGTGATTTCCCAAATATTCCTATCCGGAAATCTAGCCACTAAACATGCATTAACGTACTAGAGTTCACTCGATTAGAATCGAACAAATTTACCCGGGAATCTTTACCTACGTCTAGGGCAATTCCTCATTAGTTGCGGGTCATGATGTGAATCTCTTGTACCCTAAGTTAATTTTCTCCCGAAATATCAACCTAGGCATAAGATTCTAACATATAGTGATCAAGTATATGCAAGATAGGTAAAAACACAAATTCACATCACATAACAATATAAGTATAACCTCTACAATCATCTATTATAAGCATATATCACAATTTGACCTTACATAGCCTTAGTCTTATGAATTTAGTTCATGATAGTTATTATGAAAAACAATAATGAATAAATACACATGTTCATAGACATGAATGAAATGAAAAGGCTATAAAAAATCCCTCTAATGTGAAAGATGATGGCCCCTTGATTGGAACTTCAATTCCTAGCTTTCTCCTCTTAGAATGATGAAGAATGGTGATGAATGAAGCTTGAGGACTGATTCCTCCTCCTCCTCTCCTCCATGAATCTGAAAGTGATAGTGAATCATGAAGAGTATGGGTTCCCCCTCCTTTTATAGCCAAAATTCCACTAAAGTATGCATTAAGAATTCCCATTAAAGTTCCCCAATGAGAATTCCACCTAAGGTGATGCTTAAAGTTTGGCTTTTAAGATTCCAACCAGCTAAAAAAATGCTGAAATTTCGGCCATTAAGAATTCCACCAAGCATAACCATGTGAAAACTTCAACAAAACACATGCATGCTGCCATTTTCTTGCTTTCCAGCGCAGTCTTAGTGTTTTCCTCATAAACTTCTCCACAGATCTCCAAATTGGATGATTAAAGTCCCCATGTGAAGCTAACACATAGATCTACAACTTTTCAGAAGGACATTTTGTCCAATTCAGTCTCTAAGTATACCTAAATTACGTTTCAACATGGAGGTTGTTTCTGATTTGGCGCCCATAAAGTAAATCTACCAAGAAACACACTTATGACAACCCCTCAACACATGTGCTGAATTATGGCCAAAAGTGATTCTTACCCATTATATAAGGCTGGAATTTAGGCTGAAAAAGGAGTAACATTCGGACTTTCCATGCCTAGGCATGACTAGGAAGGCGTTGGGGCGTATCCTGGCACATGTACTTTTCTGTTCGGCGCAGCAATCGTATTTCCTTCACAATTATCTCTATAGACCTCCGATTTGGATGTTTCAAGTTCCCATTTGAAGCTAAGACATACATCTAAAACTTTGTAGAAGGAAACTTTGTCTAAGTCGGTCTCGAAATGTACGGAATTATCGCTCGAATGTGGTAGGAGATGCATAAACCGCCTAAGTGTTGAAAAACATGCTTGAACTTGTTTTGTACATCGTTTTTCTTCCCTTTTCTTCATGTATTCTCACTTATTACCTGTATTCACTTAACACACCTATTGAATGCAAATGTGACATGATTTAAGCAATAAGTGAATCCAAATCATAAGAATTACGGTCTTAAAAACACGTAAAAACACCTCTTATCAATGATCCACTATCTATGTACCATACTGAAGCGTCGGTGTTGGCTCTAGGTACCTGCATTCAAAAGGGCAGATCTAATTTCCTTTAGGTACCCATTTTGTTTTGGGTCCTTCTTTGTTAGTGACGTGAATTAGATTTTTCGGAACCCATATTTGCCTTGTCTTCACTATGGGAGAAAGATTGGCCTTCTTGGGTTTCGTTTTGAGTTGCATACTTTTTCTAGATGTATAGAAATATCCTTGATTATAGTAATAATCATAATCGTAATCATATTTATCATAGTGTTGATAATATGAACTGGATTGTTTTGGATATAAATGTTTGATTCTGTTTGGTACTGGCTTAGGATGCACTTTTGGTGCGGGACGCTTAACGTTTGATTCACTGGCAGAAAATATCTCCTTAGCTTTTTGAGCGTTTGGATATATTTTCTTTTGTGAGACATTCGCTTTGGTCTTTCCTTTGCCTGAGTCAGTGTTGACTTTATCATTAGCTTTTGTACCAGTATTTGTTGATTCATTCAGCGTTTGTCTGATTGAACTTTCTTCAACAAAGATTACACCTTTTCCTTTGTTGATTGTTGTAACATTGGACGCTTTGGCTTTATAACTAAATTTATCAAAACCTAGACCGGTCTTTTCACCAAATGCCCTGGTTACTTTAGTCACATTATCTAGCGTTCTAGACGCTTTTGATAATGAAGAGATAAGCTGCTCTGATTTGGCAAGTTTAGCGACCATTTCAGCTTCTCTTTTGACTATTATATCAAGATCACCTTTTAGCTGAGTAATTTCACTCTCGAGTGATTGGTTTTTCTCAATGCACTGTTGCTGAATTTGCAACTCTGCTTTGAGCGTTAAGTTATCACTTCTGAGTGCTGAAATAATACAATGGTGATTTTGGAATAATTTGGTGGCATCTTGACAATCTGTATAATATTCCTTTACTTTGTCAAGTAATTCATCATAAGAGAGAGGATGATACAAATCAGTGGTTACCTCAGATGGTAAGTCGTTAGATGCTTCATTTTCTCTTGCCATGAGACAAATGAATGCTGAGTCCTTTGATGGTTCATCATCGCTGCTCTCATCTGATGATTCCAAGTCCTTTTCAGGTGTATAGAGAGGTTCTGATTCTGCTAGCAAGCCTTGTTGTCTCAGGTTGCTTTTGAATTGGTTTCTATCCGCGTGATCTTGCTTTGTAGGTTTAGACACATTTGGATATGGGCAATTAACTTGGAAATGCCCTGGTCTCCTGCAGTTGTAACAAAGATTGGTCTTCATCTTTTGTTCGTTTGTTAATCTTGTGGATCGTTGGTTTAACGCTGCAGGCGCTGAGAGATCTTGCTGAGAAGGAGTTTGATATTGAATTGGCGCTAGGGAGGAGGACGCAGGATAGTGAGGTGCTTGATATTGTGGTTGTATTTGAGGAAGCGCTTGATATGAGCTTTGTCCTGGGTGCTTGGGACTGTTTCCCTTCTTTTCATATTTCAGGAATTTCCTGAATCTATTTAGAAGCGCCAATTCTTCTTCCTCACTTATATCCGAGCCTTTTTCTTTGATAGATTTTCCTTTGATTGATGCCATTAGCGCTCCAGATTCGATCACTGGATTACTTACTGCATCACTGGCCGAATTCAGCTCAAACTCAAATGCTTTGAGTTCTGAAAAAGCATCTTCTGGAGTTAGACTGTCCAGATTGTTTGATTCTCTCATTGCAGTTGTTTTCATCAGGAATCTGCTTGGAAGACTTCTAAAGATTTTGACCACTGTTTCTCGATTTTGTAGCTCCATACCCAGAGATGTTAGTTCAGTGACAAGGGCTGTAAACCTCATGTCTAATTGCTCTAGCGTCTCATTAGGTAGCATCTTGAAGCCGTTGAATTTTTCTTTGGCAATTGATAATTTGTTTTCCTTTATTTGTGCTGAGCCACCACAAATAGTAGCCAACTTATCCCAAATTTCTTTAGTTGTATTCCATGATTTGACTTTGTTGAATAAGTTGTCATTGTCACCAATGGCTGTGTATAATGCATTCCGACCGACATTGTCTAGATTGGCTCGTCGATGCTCATCGGTGGACCATTCTTGTTTGGGCTTCTCCACATAATCGTCAGGTGTTTCTTCTGTGGCTTCGGGCGCTCTGGTGATAACTTTGTATATTTTGATTGGCCCATCTGAAATGATATCACACATTTCATCATCACATGAACACAAATAAGTAAACGCTTTGACCTTCCAAGAGTCATAATTTGACTCGGTCAACTTGGGAACTTTAGAGAATGCCATGAAGAATTTAAAGTAATTTTAAAGCGACTATATATAAATTTTTATTTTTTTTTAAAAAAATGGATCTGAACAAGCAGTTACGCTTGGAAACGCTTAGGTTTCAACTTCAACTGCTCTAATACCACTTGTTGGTCCCAAGTGGTATACGAAAGGGTCTAGAAGGGGGGGTTGAATAGACCCTGAAGTCTTTTTCGACTTCTTAAAAGTTCGTATCACTTTGAAGTATTTGAACGCTTGACAAGTTTAAGCGCTGGATGTGGCGCTTGAGAAACGTTAACTTAGTCTCGGTGATTTCAACGCTTACCAAAGTAGGGCAGAGTTTAGTCACTAAATCAGAGTTAGCACAGCGGAAGTATTTTATAGCTTAGCGTTCGGTTAGTTAATCGAAAGTAGTCGCTTAGTTGTTTTAAAACTTTATCAGAATGTATGCAATATGAATAGTAAAGCAGTAAAACAATGAATGCTTAAGGAGGTAAATGACACAAGATATTTGTAAGGTTCACTGGGTGATGTAATCCCAGCTACGTCCTTCTTCTCCTTTTATCAGGGAGGTTTTCCACTATGATGATTATCGAAGAGTCACACAGAGACTTCTACAAGATAGAGGGAGATTGGATATGATCTCGGAACTCCTTGGTCACACAGATTTCAGCTCCACTAAAGACCTTCTATCCCCTTGCTTCTTTCACTCAGAAATGGTGCAAGTTTCTCTTGATCTCGGAACTCCTTCGTCACACAGATTTCAGCTCCAATAGAGATCAACTTCAACAAGCTTCTTTTACACAAAAATATTGCTTGCAAGTCAACCAGCTTTCTCACTCAGATGAAAGGTGTTGATGGTTTTGGTCACGGGTTTGTTTGTTTTTGGAAAGTTCAAACAACTTGGGGATATCTCAATGGTAGTGTAGGTTCTTCTTAAAAAGAGATTTGAGATATGGGTGACTGTCTCTGGAATATTTGTGAAAAGCTTATATGGATATTTGGCTATGATTTTCAGTAAGCTTTTCTTTCAACAAAGTAGGTATATTTTTTTTTTGCTCTATGTGTTTTTTGCTTGTTTGTTGAAAGAGCTATTTATAAGGTATTGGTGGTTTTTTGTCCGTTTGACACGGTTGGAGTCTCGTTTCCCCAAACATTCCTTGAGTTCAGACATTTCTAACTTTGGGTATACTTAATTAGTTAGGCATGTTCTTGGTTTCATAACTTTTGATAGTTTCGGTCAAAAGAATGGCTTACCCATACGTTATAGTGCTTATATTTTAATAGCACTTATCCGACTTTTAATGCATCTTGTCTTATTTTCGTTGGAAATAATTCGTCCGTTTGATTCATGCATTTTTAAGTCTTTGGATAGTTTTTGGGTTTGAGTTTTCAGGTTACGTTCTTTGTAGGTTGTGTTGGTTTAACCTTTTGGACGCTTTCTGAAGAGAATAGTTATTCTCGTGTATTGGACAGACGCTTGGACTGATCCTGAGTTTCTTCTCTTTATTTCAGACACTTACTCTTCAATCTTGTCTTGATGGTCTCACTGAGAATTCCGTCATTTCACTTGATGTTGAGAATTCGGCCTGAGTTATCCATTTGTAGTTTGAGCACTGGGATAATCCCTAAAGCGTTTGACGGACGCTTCAAGATATCTTTATCTATTGTAGTTTCAGACGCTTGATCTTCACCTTCATCACTTGGTAGACTCACCCAGAATTTTCCTAAGTGATTTAGTGTCACATACTTAGTCTAAAGAATTCTACAAAGATAAATACTATAAGCCTAAGATAAATAAGCTTTCAGGTACTTATACATAACATTCTATGAAAGCTTTTACACTTTTCGGGGTCTAACAGGAAATCCTATTTGTCATCATCAAAACATCTAATATGAAATTCCTAACACTCGGCATCAAATAATGAAGCAGAATATGAGGCATTTCCGGAGGGCACCAAATTATCTCTCACAGCTGGAGCAAGAAAATTGATAGCTTATAGTGACTTGCAATTGGTGGCCAGCTAATTTAAGGGCACTTATGAGGCCAAGGACGAAGGAATGACACATTATTTAGAGTCATTACGTGAGGTGCAAGAAAAAATTAAAGAATTTGATTTGAGATAGGTTCCCAAAGCACAAAATGAAGCGGCAGATCAACTAGTCAAACTAGCAAGTTTAGTAGAAGCCACTAAGAATAGAAGAATTACCTTCCTATCTTCCAAAAAGTCAGAAATAGAAAAGGTGGGAGTAGAGGTGTTGTGCAGTGCACCGGAGGCTCTGAATTGGAAAGACGAGATAGTGGCATACTTAGTCCCCGAAAATCTCACCAAAGATCAAAAGAAAGCGAGGAGTGTCGAAGTGAAGGCGGCTAGGTTCGTGGTGATCGGGGAGGGGGGGGGGAGGATTTGTACAAACGGGGATTCTCACAGCCCTATCTTAAATGCTTATCCCCAGACAAGGCGAATTATGTATTGAGGAAGATTTATGAAAGATGTTGCGGGAACCACTTAGGAGGCAAAGCTCTAGCTGGAAAAACTCTTCGGCAAGGATATTTTGGCCCAGTATGCTCCGGGACGCTTGTGACTTGGTGCGGAAATGCAGCGATTTCCAAGAACAGACCAATATCAGTCACATACCAGGTGCTTTACTGCAACCACTAGATAACCCTTGCCCGTTTGACTAGTAGGGCCTCGACATTGTTGGACCTTTCCCCATGGCAAAAGGTAAAGGAAATTCTTGTTGGTGGCAGTTGATTATTTTATGAAATGGGTGGAAGCCGAACCTTTGGCAAAAATAACTGAGAAGGAGGTCATGAAGTTCCTATGGAAGAACATCATGATCCATTTTAGGATACCTAGATCTCTAGTGTTAGATAATGCTACACAATTCGAAGGAGCAAAATTGAAAGAATGGTGTCGGGATTTGAAAATAAAGCAATTCTTCGCCTCGGTAAGAAATCCACAGGAGAATGGGCAGATGGAAGTCACTAATTGTACCATATTGTAACATCTGAAGACAAGGTTGGGAGAGTCCAAAGGAAACTAGGCCGATGAGATCCCCGCAGTCCTATGGTCATACCGAACTACATCGCGCATCAGCACTGAGGAATCCCCATTCAATTTGGTTTATGGTGCTGAAGCCATAACTCCAGTGGAGATTGGAGAGGAAATCTTAAGAGTGAAACACTATAATCCCACAAAAAATGTGTAAGGCATGAGGTTTAATCTTGACCTAGTCGTCGAGATCCGGGAAAGCGCCTCGGGGAGAACTGAAAGATACAAAGCAAGAATGGCTTAGGCTTACAACAACAAAGTTCATCTCAGAAGTTTCTTAGTGGGTGACCTTGTGCTAAGGAAGAAAGAGGCATCTGGTCCCATTAGGAAGTTAGAAGCAAAATGGGAAAGCCCATACCAGGTTGTAGAAATAGTGAATCAGAGTGCTTATCGACTCAAAACTATGAAGGGGAAGGAGGTAACACACACGTGGAAAATTTCTAACCTCACTTGTCAATGGGAGGAATCTAAGGATGTGACTATCGCCTAGCCAGTCTCGTGGACTCACATCGAAACCCGATTGAGATTAAAAAGATTTAATCAATACGAAACTCTAGGTCACAAATACCATATGAGTATAAGTCTTTCACTGTAACATCTTGATCGAGTGAGAGTTATGGAATATGTCAAACTCATAGAAATCGATGTTGTGCTTAATAAATCATAGTAAGATGAAATTACCAAACTACCCCTCCTGTTCCACACGAGTTAATTTTCCAGCTTTGGCCAAAGACTTATAATTTCATCTACCGATGATCGCATATGATTTAACTCATTTACTACTCAAGACAGTGTATCCCATATTAGCAGTAACCGAAGGATTGCTGCGTGCCCACTACGACCGTACTTCGAGGTCGATCCCACCAATGGGTTAATTGGATCTAAATATTCTAATAACAAGTCTAGTGTCACAAGCACAATCTTCGTGACTCCTCAGGTGTAAGGCTCATGCACACTATCATGACCAGTAATTCAATCATTGACAGTCATTGATTAAATATCCATGTGATTGAATTACGGCGAGCTATGTTCGAATATACTAATTCTATATATATATATATATATATATATATATATGCAAATTGCACAAGATCCCACTATTTCCTAGTGACCGACTGACACTCCTTGTGAGAGCTCGTGTCATACAAGTTTGGTCATAATGCCCAATTAAAACAATTTGACTTGTGAACCCTTTTTAAGATAATCAAGAAACCGATGCTTCTAGTGTCCGTCTATTTAATCCTTAAGGAGTAGAAACTCCTTGTTGATTGCTTGGGACTTACAATGTTCAATATTTATTAATGCCATTAAGATTCATATGAACAAATATAATATTGCCTTTTTATTCCATTGAAAATGATTGTACAACATAAAAGTAAAAGCCCTATACAATCTAATTCCTCATTAGATTTAGGGTATAATCCTAATAGAAAGTTCCTTGGATATATGGTCATAGAGTGAGACATCAAGGGAAATCCAAAAAAGATTAAAGCTCTAGTCGAGATCAATTCCCCAAAGTCAGTTAAAGATGTGCAAAAATTAACAGGACGAATGGCGAGCTTGAGTAGTTTCATATCATGATCTACAGATAGGGGATTACACTTTTTTAAAATCCTAAAGAAAGTGAAAAACATAAAATGGACAGAGGAATGTGAGCAAGCATTCCAAGAATTAAAGAAATATCTGACATCGGCCCCGTTACTCACAAAGCCAGTTTTAGGTGTATTTGGTAGTTTTCGATGAGGCGCTGAGTGCGGTGTTTCTTTGTGAGGTTGATGGAGAATAGAGACGTGTTTATTATGTGAGCAAAATGACGCAAGGGGTGGAAAAAAACTAGACTCAATAAAAAAAATGAGCGTTAGCCTTAGTACACGGCTCGAAAGCTAGTAGAATGGGCTATAGAGCTCGGTGAATTCTCAATTGAATACAAGCAACGAACAACAATAAAAGAACAAGCCATGGAAGACTTCCTCATCAAAATGGAAACAAATCACGATCCCAAAGATATCTCTTCTAGCCAATCGATATTGCATGCCAATGTATCATCCATGACCTAGAAAGAGAGCAGAGGTGTGTGGTTATGTGACCCTGAAGGCAACGGTCATGAATTTGCAATTAAGTTGAAGTTTAATGTCACAAACAACAATGCAAAATATGAAGCATTACTGGATGGACAAGAAATGACTAAGAATTTAAACATAAAGTTTTGAATGCCTATACGAATTCATATCTCATAGAAAATCAGATCTCTGGCTCGTATGAAACAAGAGAGAAAAGCTTGGCTATGTATATGCAAAAGGTCAGGGAACTCATAGCTCAGTTTGAAAAGATAAGAATTTACCAAATTCCACGAGTTGAAAATGTCACATTATTGGCCTCCAACGCTGGCTTCGAAGGTTATGATGACGACTAACAGATCAAGTTGGAATGATGAAATAAGACAATACTTGGTAGATGGATTTCTTCCAGAGAAATGTAACATGGCTCGTAGGATCATTTATAAAGCTTCAAGATTTACTATGATTGAGGAGGAGCTCTATAAACGATCCTCATCCGGCCTACTATTGCTTTGACTCACTCCATCTGAGGCGAAATATGTAATGAGAGAATTTCAAGAAGGCAGTAGTGGAAATCACTCGAGCGGAAGATCTCTAGCCCAAAAGGTGTTGAGGCAAGGATATTATTGGCCCACTTGGGTGAATGATGCATTCGAATTTGTAAAGAAGTGTTGGGAATTTCAGTTGCACTCAAACTTGTTGCATCATCCTGCCACTATAATGGAACCCGTCAAAATTGCATATCCATTTCATCAATGTGTTAGGTGTATGCCCTCGATGCCAACGAAGAATTAGATTGTAATAGGGTTTTTGATTATATTATGAAAAGATTATTTCTACTTTTAGAAAGAGGCAATCTTTATTTGTTCATATAATTCTTTATGGAATTAATAAGTATTGGACATATAGTCCATGTAATCAGGAGAAACCTTATACTCCTTATGAGATAAGGAGAAAGACACAAGATGAGTTCAGTTCTTGATTACCCAATTGAGTTCGCAAGTCAAGAAGTCTTAATTGGGCATTAAGACTCGACTTGTATGACACATGCTCTGACGAATAGTGTCAATCGGTCACTATATGAAAGTGGAAACTTGCGCCACAGATATTGACACGACAAAATCCTAGCAAGAGAATTAGATACCATAAGTAATAAAGTAGGTGTTTAAGTCGGTTTATCATATCTGCAAGGACAACTATAATCTAAGTACCAAGACTACAATATTACCGATTTTTAAGTTAATCAGTTGATTAATAAGGGTGATTGAACTAATTAACAAAAATAAAAAAATTAACTAAGGCAATTTCAATCAAATGAGAGGAGAAAGTGATGTGTAGAAGCGATTAATGAACACGGTTCAACCAATTATGCTATTCGATTGTGATATAGGCTTTATTAGATTATTAGATTGATTTAGCTAAGGCAAAACTCCCTCATTTACGCACTATGCAATCTCTTGGCATAGCAACCCTATCATTTGTTAATGATTCCTATATATCTCTATATTAAATCCAATTAATAGCAATGCATTAAAGGTCTAGGAGTTCCCCTAAAGAAACCTAGTCTATCTCTAGTCGGTTTAACTATAGGGTATTCAATGTCTTTATCTTTCCTAGATCATTACCTCCTGGTCTCAAACCTAGGAATTTTATCAAACACTTGGTGATCAAGCAAATGCAAGCATTAATTTCAAACATTGAATACACATCACAAAATTAATCCAATAAACACCAATCAATCAACAATCAAATATCATAATTGGCATACCCATAGCCTTAATCAAACAAGTTTAGCTCATAATTCATGTCAGAAGCAAAAACCCAATTCATACAATTCATAGGGGATTTAAACAAATTCAAAAATGAAAGATGTAAAAACTCCATAATAATCGTGTAGATGTGGATTCCTCATTGAATTCTCTGTAATCTCTTGAATCTGGGGCCTTCAATGAGTGATTTGACCTTTAAGTATTCTTCCCAAGCACTCTCTCTCCAACTTTGGGTAAAACTGCTGGGTATAAAGTGAGGTCTGTCAAAATGACCTAAAAAGGTGTATTAATACTCCTTGGGATGCGTGCAAATGTTGCGGCATTGATCGGCGAACTCTGTGGCACCATGGCATTCACCTCTGCCTTGGACGCCGCGGCGTTCATCTCCTTAGGGCTCAAAAGCTGCTTCATTTGCCTTCGGTTCTCGTTGTTTGCCCAAATTGTTAACTTAACTTGAAAAGTGAGAGGAAACAAGGGCCAAAGCATCATATGTGATCAAAATATCAAGGAAACTATCAAAGACAAGATGATAAATGGGGGAAAATTCGTGTAAAAGTAACATATATCAACCACCAAACTTAGCTTTGATCTTCCTCGATCAAATAAAATCAATCACACATGAAGTCTCAAATTTTTTTTGCAAATTACTACACACAAAAGCAAGCATAATACCCTCGAAAATGATTATGAAAGGTTACACGATGCCTAAACACTCAACAATTTGAAAGTCTCAAAGAATCATCTACACCATCCCTAAGTCATGAACTCCCATATCAATTTTCATGTCAAGAGCATAATAAAGTCATTGAAACACTCCAAAACTCGTTAAACTATCAGAGTGCACAATATGAAAATCACAATCAAAAGGTTTTTTCGGCTTATAACATAAGGATAGGTAATTTTTTGGACGAAAAAATATAGATAAAGTAACTAAAATTAAGAGAGCCTACAACTCAATATCATCGAGCTAAAAATTCACTTATCAACCAAACAAATCTCCACATCTCGTCACTTATTATTAACTCTCTTTTGTCTTTCAAACTCAAAACCCCCAAACTTGTTACTTTTTGTATCGGGTTGTACAATAATTCCAAAACCAATCGATTCATATTGAAGTCTAATTCATAGCCTAGTTGAGAGCACTTATATATATATATATATCGAATATTTAGCCAATTTTTTTCAATTTCTCATTTCAGCCCCTTTATCACATAAAAATCCAAACCTTAAATTTCTCAACATAACTAAATACAAAAACACCTTCGAAACCACTAATCCATGAGCTTTGATACCCAAAACAAGATGTATACCCATATAAAAGCCAAATGATATAAAGCTCTATTCTCTCTTAATTGGGAAATAAACGTTGTTTTACTTTTAGGATAGATTGTCGTTGGCATGGCGTATGAAAGAGAGGCGAATGGTAGGTTTTAGTGTGCTTAGCACACTCCATTCTTATCAATACTTCTCAACGCAAAGTCTAGAAATTATGCAATATAGTAAAAGCTAAAAGTGAGGCTAAATACAATGAAAGATGGCCTAAATCATTTTAAGACAAAGTCAACAAAATTGAAAGTTCAATGCTTTAAATCCTCAAAAATTCGCATAAGCATGGCTAAAAGGGCTTTCAAGACACAAAATACGACATGTTGACCATAGACAAGGAATTTTGACTTAGATAAAGTAGAGACATTCAAACGAATCATGCTCTATGCAAAGATGTAACAATTCATGAATTTGAATTCAACAAAGTTTCACTTGCTAACGTGTGCATCAATCGGAAAAAAATGGGTGTAAAAAGAACAAACAAAGCACAAATGAAGCAATTCATAAGTGTATACCACCCTCAAACTTAAATAAAACATTGTACCCAATGTTGATGAAAAATACACAATGTAAGAGGGATAAGTGATACAATCCTAAAATGGAGAGAGACGGAGTGATCACGGTGGTGGGCTAGTACCCTGGGATCAAAACCTGAATAAGAGAAATATAAAGTAAACCACATCAATAATAAACGGGAGCAAAAACCAGAAAATAGCAAAAATAGAAATGGAAACAATGATAACTACCGAAAGTAGTACAATCATAGAGTTCAAGGTATCAACATCCAAACATAAAACACAATAAAGCAAATAAGAGGGGGCAGGGAAAAACTCTCAATAAACATCCTTCTCATCATCCTCTTCCTCCTTATCATCATCATTATCAGCCTCATTTGCCTCAAGGGTTGGGGGTTCGGTGTGCACGGGTCAAGCAGTGGGAGCGGGTCAAACTGAGGAAAGTGGGGCCAGTTCTCGAGCCAACCTCTCAAAGCGTTGGCGGATAGCGCTCTCCATATACTCCAGTGGCGATGGGCATCCCAATGGGCCTCAAGAATTCTACGCTCAAGATGTGTTATTTTAGATTCTAAAACAATCGTCCACGGTGGAATATCAGTAGCTACCCTGAAAGAAGAATAAGAGCATGCTGTGTATTCGAACTGTGGGAAGGAGTGGGTAAAGCCGGGACATAAATAATGGAGGCAGTAGGAGGAGGTCTATGGCGAGCGCGCCAACTGCGACGTATACTCGCAAGGGCTTGAGTAGCAGCGGCCTTGATGTTATCATAGGAGTTGATCTAACGAGGGATCTAAACAACTTCCATAGGGTAGTACTCAACATTTTCTGCTTTGCATAAGGCCGTGATCAAGGATGGAAAAAGGAGATTCTTCTGTGAGCCATCGCACATATGTATAGAATTGATCAATTGACAATTTATGATGCTACCCACATCAATGGTGAGCCCATTGTGGATAGCATAAACAAGATCAACACGCTCTCGAAAAGCAGTACTTAATGATATAGTCGGCATAAGATGGGAGCAAACAAAATAAACCCAAATTCGTGCAACAAAAGTCATATTCCCACAGCAATTAAAAGAGGTCAACATTTCCTATAACCCGTCCAAGTGGTGCCCGACTGGCACAGAGCTGAGAGGATGGCACCATAGTCAATGTCCTTTAAAAACTAAAAAAATGCGTCAACTTTTGGAATGGGTACCTGGAGTACCCTATTGATGGCGCTCTCTGAAATATCAACATCCTTGCCCCTCACGTTGCTCCACAATGTAGCATTTCCCAGCAATATTAGCATAAAAATTTCGATGCTATAGAACTTTCGAATGGTCTTTCACTCTCTAAATTCTTTAGTTGTAACTTTTGAGTGTATTGGTCGGAGGTCTCCTTAGACAGAAATTTGTGAGTATCATAGTCGGGAGGAGTGGTGGGCTCGAGATCTGTGTAACCTGTTAGAGTTTATGTCCGGCGTACCAATTTTGGGCGCCATTCTATGCAAGAATAACTCTAGCTAAACGATATTTTTCATATAAATAAAGTTAATCTTGTGGCATTCTTTATTCGTGTATATAGCTTGGTCTTAATTTAGAATAAAGTCCCGAAGGATCACACATAGCTATGGAAAATCATTGCGCATCGGGAATGGCAATGATGGAATATGTCTCTTAAGGCTGTGATCCTTAAACATATGTTCCAAGTCGTGAATGGGCTCGTCGAGATGAAGGGATATGATGCATACTCTTGATAGAGTGTATCTCGTTCCATAGATACTGGCACGGTGAAAGCCTATGCATGTATGAGGGTTCCTATTGTGGGAATAGGTATACTGAACAACCCCATGGAAGTTCTATTAAATGAAATCCCAGTTGAATCTGGAAGTTCTAGTGGTCTTGTAGTATAAGAGTAATCCTTAGAACCTGAGGTTCCATTGGATGTCTTATACACAATCGAACATGTCTTGATTTGTTACATGATTACTTAGATGATCACAAATGGGCAAAGTCAAACATGGGCTGATTGTGTATGAAATCATGTGAGAATCAAGATGGGATCTTGTTGGGAATCGATACACGAAAAATGCAGCGGAATAAAATTTCTATTCCCGAAGCCATAGATCAATTTGGGCTATTGTTGATTTTAAACAGAAACAAGAAATACGCAAAAAGATTGATTAACCTCGTTGTAGCGTGTTTCGTTTCTTGATCTACCGTCTACAGCAGCAATCCCTGTGTCTCCTGCCTCTAGATAATCACGCGCAGAATTCGCAAGAAATATTCCTCCTCCATCACCAAATGGCGGCTAGAAGAGAAGAAGAAGGAGAGAATATTTTCTCTCTACTTTACTGTGTAATTTTTTGTGGCAACCAATAATTTCATAACCTAAGTCTAATTGTTGGAGGATTTAAATAGAATCCTCCTACTTAGACCTAGGTTACACGCCTCATAAGCCCATGTGGACGCCGAAGTGGGCTAAGTTGGCTCAGTCAACTTAGTCCACTTTAATTTAATTACATTTCATATTTAATCCAATTAAATATGTATGTGATTAAATTAATATTTAATTCAACCAAATTTATTTAACCCAGTTAAATAAATATTCAAACTAATTAATTAATTTAATGTTCCATTGTTTAATCCAATTAAACAACTAATTAAATTAATTCGTCCACTCAATTCATTTGTCCATCTAATGACAAATTACCAAAATGCCCTTCCAAGTACACAAAGTGATTTTCCGCTCATTCCTGTTAGCGCGACTCTCTAGGTTCGTCTTGATTGATAATGGGAGGATACCAAAGGATATGGGTGACACCTAGCCAGCCCCGTGGCCCCACATCGTAGACCAACCAAGTACGAAATGACTATGTCACTACGAACCTTTTGACTATGAAGAGTCATGGAATAGGTCAAACTCACATAACTCGATGCTATGCTATGAATCATAGTAACATGAAATGACACAACTGCCCTCTGTGTCCCACACGAGTCAGTTCTATTGCTTTGGCCAAAGACTTTCCATTTCAGTTACCTATGATCGCATAAGGTATCTGCTCGTTTGCTTTTGAGACAGTGAATCCCTTCTTGGCAATCACTTCAGAACTGCTACTTGCCCATTGGGATCGCACTTCAAGGTCGGCCCCACCAACGGGTAAATTGGGCCTAACTACTCTAGTAACAGATCCAACGTCACAAGCACATCGTGATAGTGAATCCTCAAGTCAAAGGCTCATGCATACTATCATAGTCAGTCATCCAATCATTGAGAGTCACTGAGTAAACACCTATGTGATTGGATTACTGTGAGCCGTGTACGAATACATTAATTCCATTAATGTATCTATGACACAAACTCCCACTATCCCATAGTGTTCAACTAGCACTGTTTGTTGAAGCATGTGTCATACAAGTTTATTTGAATCGTAATGCCCAATTAAGATTCTTTGACTTGCTAACCCTTTTAAGTGTTCAAGTACCAAGTCCTTCCAGTGCCCTTCTCCTCATCCAAAAAGGAGTGGAAGACTTTTCTTGAGACACATGGACTAATTATTTGTTCATTACTTATATATGCCATGAAGGTTTACATGAATAAAAGATAACGCCTTTCTATATTTATGATTAGGTGTATAGTACAACTAAGTGCCCTGCTTAATCTAATTCCTCATTGGCATATGAGGGCACATTCCTAACAATCTCCCACTTGCACTTTATGCCAATTGCCATGGTATCTAAAGCTCATCTTCAAAAGATGTCAATCTAGCACTGCCTGTGATATTGGCTTGGTGAGTGGGCCAGCCATGCTTTTGGATGCAACTATTTTCTACACGGCTATACAGTCTTTTTCGAACGATTTCTCCAATCATGTGATACTCTCTCTTAATGAATTTGGACTCATTGCGAGACCTTGGTTCCCTTGCTCTGCGCTACAGATCTTTTTTGTTGTCACAGTGACAACGAGAGCCCCAGGCTAGGAACCATTTGAAGTTCCTCCATGAACTTTAAGATCCAAACGATCTCCTTGGCAGCCTCTAAGGCAACCTTATAATCACTCTTAGTAGTGGAAGCAGTGGTGGTACTTTGCTTGAAACCTTTTCAAGCCTCTGTTCCACGGTTGAGGGAGAGTACAAACCCAGGTGTGGACTTTCAGCCGTCCATGTCAGACATGTAATTGTCCATCCTTAGTTCCCCATTGTCAAGAAGAGAAGCACATCCTTAGTTCTTCTCAAGTACTATAGGATACTTGTTCTCGACTATCCAGTGCTCTTTGCCCAAGTTAGCTTGAAACTCAATTATTACGCTCATAGCGTAAGCTTTGTCTGGTTTCGTACACTATCTTGTGTACACACTGCTACCCTCTACTGAGGCATAGGGTTTCATATTCATCTCTTTTCGGCCTTCCTCACTATAAGGATTCGTCAATTTTTAGGGAGATGAACCCTCTGTCTCAAAAGTAAGAGCCCTTTCTCAGATCTTGCATCCTAAATCATTTTAGGATATTCTCTAAGTAAAGGGCTTGGGAAAGTTCCATCATTCTATTCGCTCTATCCTTATAAAGACGAATTCCAAGGATACGAGTGATATTTCCCAAGTCTTTCATGGAGAATGTTCTCGAGAATTGTACATTGACCGAAGTCATTAAGCCTGCATCATTTCCTATAAGTAGAACATCGCCTAAATATAGAACCAGAAATGATATATAGCTCCCACTTGTCTTCTAGTAGACACTTGGTTTATCTTCATTTTGACATTCCCATAGTTCTTAACTATGTCATCAAAGCGAAGATTTCATTTACGAGAGGTCTGCTTGAGTACATCAATGGGCTTGTTCAACTAGTAGACTTTATGAAATTGGCTTTGGATATGAAACTCTTGGGCTATTCTTCATAGATGTCCTCTGCTAGGAATCTATTGAGGAATGTGGTCTTCATATCCATCTTGCAGATTTCACGGTCTAGGTGTGTTTCTATGGCAAGCAGGATTTTTATGGATTTGATCATGACTAGGGCGAAAAGCGGCTTCCTCATAGTCAATGCCCTCCTTTTGACTACATCCTTTCACCATTAGCCTGGCCTCGCCATCCGCACCAATCTTTCTCTTATAGATCCACTCGTATCTAATAGGTACAATACCCTCGAGTGATCTATCAAAGTTTAGACTTGGTTCGAAGAAATCAAATTCATATTCTCTTCTATAACTTCACACCATCTCATAGAGTCCATACACCATCGTTTGGTCATAGGTAGAGGGATTATATCCATGGTTTACTTCTACTACAACATATACACCATGTTCATCTTGCAGCAGATAACCATATCTCTCAGGCGGCTGAGATAGTCTACCTGACCAAATCATTGGTGGTTGTGTCATAATGGGCTTGCTTTGTGTTTCTTGAATGGTAGTTCTCAAAGTACTTTCATTTTGTTCTTGAAGAACAATCTTTCTACCATCTCCACTTTCTTAATCGAATTTATAGAAAGTAATCCTCTAAGGATATGATGATCCTCTGATCATCATCTAGGTAAAAGAGGTATCTCGTAGAATCATTGGGATAACCAACAAGATAAAGGCTTAGCCTCCAGCTTCTCTACCTTTGTCCCTTTTCACATAGGTAGGTATCCTAATGTGTTTTAAGACTAGGCTTCCTATTGCACCATATCTCATATGATGTCTTTAGAAAAGAATCTTGGAGGGACATCTATTCAAGATTTAGCTATGAGCGACGCATAATCGATGTTGGATTGGGCAATGTTATGTAGTTTTTTGTAGAACGAATCATGTCCAACATTGTTCAGTTCTTACATACTACTACCCTATTCAACTTTGGTGTTGCTGGAAGTGTCAGCCATGAAATCATGTCATGTTCTCTTAAGAACGTGTTGAACATGGCATTCATATACTTGTCACCATAATCCAATAGCAGTGTCTTTATACAAAGCCATGTTCGTCACCATAGACTTTAGTATGCACTAAACCTTTTAAAATTTGAGTGGCCCTTTCAATATTTCCCGATGAAGGGAGATTTGGTCATCTTGCCCATGTGATAAGATGCTTATGTTTGGATAGGGATCTGATCCCAATGGGCATGACTCCCATGTTTTTTCTAACTTATGTATCTTATACTCTTAAGGCATGACCTAATCTTAGGCGCCACACAATTTTTGGTTTGCTCTAAGCATACTACTTACTCCAGTCAGGGTGTTCATGATACACTTATTCTGGACATTCAATTGTTGTAAATAATTTAGTAAGGATGCATTGTCCCCAGATTTATTTCCAAAATAAATGTAAGTTATTACTAAACTTAAAGAAGCATCTTCTCTGGACCAATCCAAGACTAAAGATTATGTTTTTACTTCCATTGGGTAAACCAAACAATCATCCAAAACTACTACATGTCTAGAATTTTTAATATAATGGAGGTGGATCCTATATGGATAAGCCTGACACTATGTCTGGTTCCAACATTGATCACATCTCGTCTTTCCAGCTTTCTACTAATTTCTATATTCTGATTCCTTAGTTTAATCGTGAGCACCAGCTCTGGAATACAGAATATTATAAATGAAGATAAGTGGTCATAGAACATTAGTTTCTAAAACCTAAAGTTCTATACCCAGTGCGTCTCATAAAAGAGCCCCACTCGTTGTCCTTCATTGGACACGAGGAATGCTTGCTTCGAGCACATATATCAATGACTTTAAATTGAGGACTATCCTCTAGCTTCTCAGCCATTCGATGAAATTTGGCCAGTAAGCACAATTTTTCTCGAACAAAACATAACGGGTTATAGTTCTAATGAGAGAGATAAAGAAATACAGAAAATTACCAGATTCAATTAGTTCATTGTAATTATACCCAAGCAAAATTAGGACTTTTAATTTTGACTTGGCTCCCACTACGTTTTTCGAATCACTGCACTCCCACTGCAATATTTAGAAATCTCGTTGGATAGATTTCGTAGCGAGTGATTGAGTTCTTCAATGATTCCAATGAGTTGGAACCTTTTTCGATATGTGGCTCATTGAATCTTTGAAGTGGCGTTCCACGCCAACTAGTCCAACTGATAGTTCAATCTTACTTTGGCTCGTGGATCACTTGACCGCAACCTTTTTCGATATATAAGTGGTGATCCATCTGAGTCAATACCCATCAACTCCTATCAATCTAACAATTGAATTTCTCCTTGCAACCTTTTTGGATATATGGAGCGAAATTTGCTTTGACCGAAGGCATCTATTGCACTAAAGAGAATCAAGAATCATGTCGTAATGCATAACCCCTTTATTCCGGGACGATACCATACACCAAACATGACCTCGTTTCTCTAAATTTTGATGGAGAGTCAGGATATCAAATATCCTTTACTTACTCAGTATTTAAATTTTGGGAGAATTTGAATATTATGAAAAGGGTCTCACTTTGCACATTAGTAAGTTTAGCGCAGATATATCAAATATAAAGCGTAGTAAATCTTAGAAGCACTAACAACACACTTGTCCATGGACTTATCTAGATTAGCCCAAGCCAATGGGCCAATCAAAAGGGAAGGGGCCTATCTATTACATAAAGCTTCCACCTATACAGGAATTTAATTCCAGCTCCAAGCTCCAAGTGGGTCCACCAAGCTCCTCTGGGCCTATCTCTAATAAATACAAAGAAAAGCCTATACAGAAATCTAAGCATAAATTAAAGATACAAATTGGGAGGCTCAAAGCGGCCCAATACAACCCAAATAAAACAAAAAAAAGCCCTAAGTCCATGGACTATGTCACCCATCACATAAAACAAGCACATAATGAGATATAAGCATATATGTGATTTTAAAGGGTTAAAACTAATTTAACAATTAAATCTAATTTAGATAATGAATTAAATCCAATTTAATCATTGCATAATAAATCTAATCTATTTTGACTTCTTTAATTAAATCTATTTTAATTAAAGTGAGACTATATCCAACAAAGTCTCTATGGGTGAACAAATCTAAAAATATAAGAAATTAAGTTTAATCTAATTCCAAGAACCATTAAATCCAATTTAAGTATAAATTCAATTTATATAATCCAAATCAAATCCAATCATTTAAATGTAAACCCAATTTACATAATCAAAATCAAATCTAATTTATTTTGATAGGCTAGTTAAATTTAATTTGATCAAGAATAAAATCAAGACCAACTTATTTTATCAAAGTGTAATTAAATCAAACTTAATTACTAGGGAAGATCAAATTTTAATTTAACTAAAGGGATTTAAATCCAATTTAAATTTAAAATAAATCTAATTTATATACCCTTTAATTTGGATATTAAATCTTAATTTACGTTATTCAATTTAATTTATTTTGCTAGGCTAGTTAAAATTTAATTTGATCAAGAATAAAATCAAGTTTAACTAATTTTATTCACTAGACTAAATGTAATTTAATCAAATTTAATCACTAGTTAAGATCAAATTTCTAAATTAATGGGTATTTAAATCTAATTTAACTCTAGAACAAATCTAATTTATATACCCTTTAACCCAAGAAAATAATTTAATTTAAATAACTTAAATCCAATTTAATTGAAATTCAAAATTGAAAGGGACCATGAATTAATCCAAATGGGGTAACCTACATGTATTGGGTCAAACCCAATACATTATTAATTAATACACTGCGCTCAAGCCTAGCGATCTTTTAATTAATTTGTTGGGCCTAAGCCCAACATCTACACCAATAAACACGCTGGGCTCAAGCCCAGCGAATGGTCAGCCAGCAACATTAAATGCACTTGGCTTCGGCTCAACGCTGATATAATTCATGATGTGTTGGGCTGGCCCAACACATGACCTAATGTGTTAGGCCCAACCCAACACATCATCTTCCTCGTTGCCCAACGCCGTCACTGCGCAACCCAGATTTTCGGCAACTTCGTCAGCCACAGTTCCGACGGATAGTGCCGCTAGCACAGAGACAATCTCCACCTCCAGACAACGAAGACGCCCCCTTCCGAAGTGAACAACGCCGCTTCGAGTGCTTCCATAGATCAAAACAACGGCGGTTTGATGGCGTTTCGCCTTCGTCTTCTCCAGCGATTCCATCGGCGCACGACGACATCACCTCCGTCGAATGAGTGCGCTAAATTCGCCATCCACCGAGCGACCATCTCCAGTAGATTTCAGCGGCGTCCTTAGCGCACTCTGGCGTAGGTTTTCATGACCTCGATCGGTCATATTTCCGGAGATATCCGGTCGCCGTCCTTATCAAGACACGGTGGCACTGCCAGCGCCGCCTCCCATGTCACCGTCGAAGAAGTCTGTTGCACATCGAATTCTTATTGTATAGAGATTTACAAACATTGGTTCAAAAACAATTTTCAGATCCAATCTCGCTTTGCACAGATCCATTCAATTTTTCAGATTTAATAAGATTCACCCACATCATAATGATTCAAAATCAACAACATAAAATATGTAATTTTCACAAAAGAAATCAACAAAGCCATGAATTTGGCTCTGATACCACTGTTGGGAATTAGTACACAAAAAACGCAGCGGAATAAAATTTCGATTCCTGAAGCCATGGATCAATTTGGGCTATTGTTGATTTTGAACAGAAACAAGAAATACACGAAAATATTGATTAACCTTGTTGTAGCGTGTTTCGTTTCTTGATCTGCCGTCTACAGCAGCAATCCCCGGGACTCCTGCCTTTAGATAATCACGTGCGGAATTCTCCAAAAATCTTCCTCCTCCATCTCCAAATGGCGGCTAGAAGAGAAGAAAAGGGAGAGTATATTTTCTCTCTACTTTACTGTGTAATTTTTGGTGGCAACCAATAATTTCTTAACCTAAGTCTAAGTGTTGGAGGATTTAATTAGAATCCTCCTACTTAGACCTAGGTTACACGCCTCATAGGCCCATGTGGACGCCCAAGTGGGCTAAGTTGGCCCAGTCAACTTAGTCCACTTTAATTTAATTTAATTTCATATTTATTCCAATTAATTATGTATGTGATTGAATTAATATTAAATTCAACCAAATTTATTTAACCCAGTTAAAAATAAATATTCAAATTAAATATTCAAACTAATTAATTGATTTAATGTTCCATTGTTTAATCCAATTAAACAACTAATTAAATTAATTCATCCACTCAATTTATTTGTCCATCTAATGACAAAATACAAAAATGCCCCTCCAAGTACACAAAGTGATTTCCCGCTCATTCCTGTTAGCGCGACTCTCTAGGTTTGTCTTGATTGGCAATGGGAGGATACCTAAGGATGTGGGTGACACCTAGACAGCCCCGTGGCCCCACATCGTAGCCCAACCAAGTACGAAATGACTATGTCACTACGAACCTTTTGACTATGAAGAGTCATGGTATAGGACAAACTCACATAACTCGATGCTATGCTATGAATCATAGTAACATGAAATGACACAACTGCCCTCTGTGTCCCAAATAAGTCAGTTCTATTGGTTTGGCCAAAGACTTTCCATTTCAGTTACCTATGATCGCATAGGGTATCTGCTTGTTTACTTTGAGACAATGAATCCCTTCTTGGCAATCACTTCACAACTGCTACTTGCCTATTGGAATCGCACTTCGAGGTCGGCCCCACCAATGGATGAATTGGGCCTAACTACTCTAGTAACAGATCCAACGTCACAAGCACGTCGTGATAGTGAATCCTCAAGTCAAAGGCTCATGCATACTATCATAGTCAGTAATCCAATCATTGAGTCACTGAGTAAACACCTATGTGATCGGATTACTGCGAACCGTGTACGAATACATTAATTCCATTAATGTATCTATGACACAAACTCCCACTATCTCATAGTGTTCGACTAGCACTGTTTGTCGGAGCATGTGTCATACATGTCTATTTGAATCTTAATGCACAATTAAGATTCTTTGACTTGCGAACCCTTTTAATTGTTCAAGTACCAAGTCCTTCCAGTGCCTTTCTCCTAATCCCATAAGGAGTGGAAGACTTGCCTTGAGACACATGGACTAATTATTTGTTCATTACTTATATATGCCATGAAGGTTTACATGAACAAAAGATAACGTCTTTCTATATTTAAGATTAGGTGTATAATACAACTAAGTGCCCTGCTTAATCTAATTCCTCATTGGCATATGAGGGCACATTCCTAACAGATCTATCTCTGACATTAGTCTTGTCAGTGAATCTCCTATGTTTACATAGTGAATCGACTTTAGGAATCTTCGGCCGAAGTATGATATCTAAAGAGGCGTAGGGTTTCCTCGTTTAGATAGTCGAAAGTCGATCTCACCGTATTTGGGAAACATAGTTATTGAATTAATAGAGTTTCGACCTTAGCCATTGCTCTAGATTCAATCGGGAAATTTGAGGGAGGGATCTTACTTATACAAGGATCAAGATCACGAAAGGCGTATCTTTCTCTTTGTCTTTGTCTAGGTCTTCGTGGCCCGTTGGTAGACAGTAACCACGATTTGTAAGTTCCGAGAATTAATATGGTGATTAATTCGAGGTTTGATTAAATCAAAGGAATGATGTAATCTAGTGCTTTCTATTTTAGGAAAGCACACTAGCACTTTGGGAAAGTGCATTTACTACTAAATAGTAGACGAGCCTAAGGGGTCACACACTTAACTCGTGAGATTCACTGCTTATATGATGTGATTAATCAATTTGAGGAAATTGAGGAAATTAGGAAAGTCTAGTCCTTTCCTAATATGTAATATGAATTGATTGAGGGGATTCAATTAATTCGATTATTTTAATTAATCTTGTAGAATTAATTAAATTAATGGACCTAGTAGAGTCTAAGTATTTTATTTAGTTGGGCTTGGTCCAAGTTAAATAAATAAGTTGTTGGTCCCAAGTGGCATACGAAAGGGTCTAGAAGGGGGGGGAGGGGGGTTGAATAGACCCTGAAGTCTTTTTCGACTTCAAAAGATTCGTATTAAAAAGGTTTTTGGACGCTTGAAAAGTAGATGCTTGAAGTGTCCAACGCTTGACTTAAGCGTTCACTTAAAATATAGGCGCTTTGGTGAAGCGTCTAACGAAGACTGTTTTTATAAAGTTAACTTAGATTTCAAGACTTGAATACTACAACCAAATAGGTTTGAGCGTTCAGTTCTTTGATCAGTGTTAGCACATCGAAATAGTTTTTGGTGTCTTCTCTTTGAAAGCTTTAGCGTCACAGAAAGTGTATTTAGTTGCTTAGCGTTTGATTAAGTTTTACTTTATCAGATTATGATATGACAATATGAATGCTGAAAGTAAAGTAAAGTAAAGAATAGTATTTGTAAGGTTCGTTGGGTGGTGTAATCCCAACTATGTCCTTCTTCTCCTCGAACACTTGGAGGCAATCCACTAAAATGATTCTCAAAGAATCACACAGAATCTTCTACAAATTAGGGAGAGATGGATGTCGATGACTTGAGCTCCTTGATCACACAGATTCTGCTCCAAATCACTTCAATCCCCTTGCTTCTTTCACCCAGAAATATGGCAAGTATCCAACTTCGACTTCACACAGATCGCGAGGCTTGGATAAGTGGTTTTCTAAAAGGTTTGTTTGATTTTGATAAAGTTCAAACAATTAGGAATATCTCAGTAGTAATGTGGGTTTCTCTGAAAAGAATGTTTGAGATATTGGGTTGACTGTCTCAGGATTTGAAGAAAAGCAAAGAGAATATTTTCTTGAAAGTTTTGGCTTTTCTGAGATTGTAAGGAATGAGACTTCAATGCAACAGTAATTCGACTTGATAATTGTTCTCTATGTTTGGCTTGTTGTTGAAGTCCTATTTATAGGCGTTCTTGGAAAAAGTGTCTGTTTGACACATGCAAGGGCGCGTGTCTCTCACTTCCACGAGTGAACAACTTTTGTCCTTTTTCCTTAAAATCTGCTGCACAAAAGTTGGTGCTGCAGTCTTTGAATAGTTGACAGTCCAATAGGGTGGCTTCTCCGTATGTGTGAAAGTGCTTATCACATTTAATGTTCTTATCAGCATTTAATGCATTTGAATTAAATGCCCGTTGGTATTTAATGTTTTGAGAATATTTGCATTAAAACTCCTTCTGGACTTAGAAATAAATTCAGGTGAAATCACTTCTGTCCTATAAGGTAACGCTTGATATATCTGGTCAATTGGACGCTTGGAGACTTTATCTTCATTTAGAATTTAGGCGCTTGAGTCTTCAAACTATACTTCTGATAAACTCACCCAGAACATATCAGACGCTTAGCCTAAGACTACTTAGCCTAACAATCTAAAATAAGAATAAAGCAAAGCCTATTACAAATCTAACGCTTCAAAGCTGAAAAACAGACTTACATATTTTTGGGGTCTAACAAAGGTCCTAATTGTCATCTTCACAACATCTAATATGAAATTCCTAACAATTTCCCCCTTTTTGATGATGGCAATACTTACTCTTTTATAGTTCAAGTGTTAGACAGCCAAAATAAAAGTTAGCTTTGATTAGATACGGTTAGTTAAAGTTAGTTACGGTTCAACGAGATGCTTCAGCTAAAAAAATGCATTTTATATATATCAAGGATTACAAGCATTTTTTACAACTAAACAAACAATATGAGAGACAAGAATATAGATTATGCAAATCAAAAAGCTTTAACGTCTTGGTCTAACTTTGTATCGCTTGGGCATTTCAGCTCGGATAGCTTCAGTTAGATTATCTTCTAGAGTCATCATCGCTTCATGATCTTTGTTGATTATGAGCTTATTTTCTTCTTTCTATGTCTTCTTGAAAGCAGTAAAGTGATTGTCCCAATCAGTTGGATCAATACCAATATACCTTCGCCAAATTTTGAAAGATTGGATGAAGTCAGTAAACTTCCTTTCTTCAGCTAAGATTCTTGGATCTGTAGGTTCTGGAATAGATGTTCTTTGAAGAGGGATGTCAAAATGTTCAAGTAGTGCCCGAGAAGGTATTGGTAGATTTGGATACAGTGCTTGTGGGGTTTCTCTTAGCGTTCTACTAGACGCTCCAGCAGAAGCACTTACCTCAGAAGCAGTTATCCAAGAGGGGAGATTTAGCGCAAAAGGAGAAGGAAAAACTTGACGCTTAGGAGACGGAGGCTCTTGAGCTCTTGAACGAGACGCTTTCCGCTTTTCTCCTTTATTTTTCCCCTTATTGCCATCATCAGACTTTAGAAAATGATCTGTGAGTAAACTGACCTGATGATCAATCTGAGACATAGAATCTGTGATGTCATCCAGACGCTTGTCGAATCGTTCCTGCAGAGCGAGGAGCTTGGCGCTGGTAGCATCATTCAGAGAAGTCTCAAGGGTTTCAAGGCGCTTTTCAAGCTCTTCTTTCATGGTAAGTTGGTTTGCTTGAGTGGCATTATGTATTTCTTGAAAGTCTTGTTTGCACTCACCAACAGCCGCTTGAGCTGAACTACGTATATGAGCAATCTGAGCGCTCATAACTTGAGTCTCAATTTTTGCCAAATCTTCTTTAATCCAGTGGAGAGATTTTTTGTTCTGAGTAGTATGGGCACTGATATTCTCCAAAACGGATTTGAGCAAAGGACCGAAAGATTGACTCTCATCTAGACGAACCGCTTGAGGAGCCGGTCGCTTGAACCTGGATGAGTGTTTGAGAGAGTCAATAGGAACTTGATATGCGGGATCAAATACAGTACCTCATATGTCAAGAGAAATATCCTCAGCAATATCATCAGCAACGGGTTCAGGAGCGTCAGGAAGATCCTCTGGTGGAGAGGCTTGAACGGGTTCTTCAGCAGACACTAGAATACTTGTGACTTCAGACGTGAACGCTTCAACTGACTTAGCAGGCGCTTCCTCAAGCGCTGACTCAGGTTGACGAAAGTCATCGAATTGGAAGTTCCAATTTGCTTAATCGGCATAAGAAGTGGACGCAGCTTCCAACAGTTCAGTGTGTCTGGTTCTAGTCACACAAGTACCGGAAATGAATGTACGAAGGGGACTATCAATGGCCCTGATGTGCATTGGATCAATGATATCTAGCACATGATTCGGAAAGACTTTGGACGGCGTTTGACAGATGGAAAAGATTGAATCTGGGCAGTAAAGGCTGAAAAATCCAATCAGGCAGTCAGAAGGAAGAGACTTGAGACGCTGATCCTCAGGCACGTAAGCAGCGTAGTACTCTTCTAAATATGGATAGAGCGCGTGAGCTAGTCCCTGATTTCTTTCAAGCAGTGAGAGGACAAACTTATAATGATTGAGTACCTCTTTGCGGATAGAAAGGAGCAGAGGATATCCTCTGAAAGAGTTGATGATGGAGCCGTTCCATTGTCGGAGATTGGCAGTGAAGATTTTGTCGAAAAGAGATAAGGGAGTCATAATCTTCACCATCAAATTGAAATTATCCTCGCAGTGGCTCGGAGTGAAATTCAAACACGATACAAAAGAGGTACCACTGGAAGATGTTTGAGCGTTGAAAAGTAGAGGAGTATTGGATAGTCTGTGAAGCTCTTGACGTAGACATTGTTCAACTTGATGTCTACTTAGTGGGAGCTTGAGAACAAGTCTAACTCTCTGTTGACGCTGCTTTAGGCAATACTTGGCGAACTGACGCTTCTTGTCATGCATACCTATGCCAAATAAATGGGGAGCTTGGACTAACTCTGAGAATGTATATTTGTTTCCCACATACGATTCAACCCAGTTAACTTCATTCATGCAGTAATCTGTTCCAGCATTGACCATAGCGCGAATGCCTTCATGATGAATATCTCTGATAGATTCAAAGCGAAATCTATCAGTCTGATAGTTGGCATTCCAGACGCTGTCAAAATATGCATCGGCTTCAGTCTCAATCAAATCTATCAATGATTGGAGACGCTCACCGGCATGAACTGCTTTATTCTTCCACAAGCGAAGTGGATTGACTGAATATAGATTTTCAATACTATTAGCAGTTTGAGGAAAGTGTGTGTAGCCTTCTCTGTTCAAGACTGACTCTGATGGATTGAGAAAGCTAGGACGAAGAGGCTCCTACACCCGAATATTGTAATCTCTTAGAGCGAAACCGGTGGGTTTGCTGTAGCCATAATCGAGATAATATGCCAAATCCACATCACATCTAGGAGTTCTTCTTCATTGTCTGTCTTGTTGAAGAATAAGAGAAGACGGTATTGGACCAGGGGTTTTTCCTAGTTCAATGGCTCTATAATACTTTCTCTCAATTTCTGTTAGTATAGCGTTAAACACTGTATCCCTGATTTGACGGTCAGAATCAATCAACAGGGCAATGTCATTCTCAGCAGCAATGTATCTTTCTTCATTGTATCCTGCAGGAATGAAATCTTCTTTGAGCGCTGGGGGCATATAGTTGATCGAACGATCAATCGTCTTCAGTGGGTCCAGTTGGAAGAAGTGCCTTGGCTTTGTAACGTCTTCAGCAATGCTCTGACCTTCTGAGCATGCCTCAGTTATAGCTGGAACAGGGATTGATGTCTGAACCTCTTTAGTAGCAGGTTACTCAGCGTCAATTGCAGCAACTTCTGCGGCAACATCTTTAGCAATAGCCACAACTTCTGTCATCTCAATATCTAGGAGGACATCTATTGATGCTTCAACAGCGGCTGGAACTATAGCTGTAACAAAAGAACTATCCTCTATAAGAGCAAGATCTTCTACAGATGTAGGAATAGGAATGCTGTGGGAAGAAATAAACTTACCCTGAGAACTTGTCTCAACAGCAATACTTTGAGCACTTGGCTCAGCAGCGACTTGAGCGCTTGGCTCAACAGCAACTTGAGCGCTTGGCTCAATAGTCTCAGGCTCTTCAGGAACAGGAGCAGCCTGACGCTTGCTAGTCCTGGAACGCTTGAAGATTTTCTTCACGTTGACTCCTTCAACGAGCTTAAGCGGTGGAGTGGTAGGATCAACAGCTGGTTCTTCAAAGTCTATTTGTTTGATGATCCCTTCCAGCTTCCTCCTCTTGAGAGGTAACTTGTCCTCAGCATCCTCATCAGTTTCCTCATCATCTTTCTGAGGAGCAGGAACAACTTGTACCTTGGGCTTTCTAGGAGCCCTCTTCTTTGTTGCAGCCAGATGCTTCACGGCTTCTTCTGGCACTGGACTCTCCGCTTCCTCATCGGATGCTTGACGTACTTCCAGACGCTCAGATAGTGGTTTAGCAGCACCACCAATTTTGGGAGGATTGAAGAGATTATTCAGAATCCTTCTTCCCAGCAACTTGGTCTTATTCAACGGGAGACCAGTCGAGTATGTACACTGTGATTTGTACAGAAGGTCACATAGAACAAGCCCATAAGGTTTATACGAGGCACTTAAATAGTCCCAAAACCTTCCAAAAATGTACTCACTCCAGTTGATCTTGATGTTGAGAAGTATAGCAGTCATCATCTGAAATTGTACTAGGTTCACCTTATCAAAGGTTCCCACTTGGCATTCTATGATCTTGCTGCAGAAATCAGCCAACAGTCGGTATTTGGATACCAGTTCTTTCTTTTCAAAGTACTGAGCGTAGGGTATACCGTCGTACGCACTCATGGTTGTCCATGCTTCCTTGATTTGTTTTAAAGTAACACAATCCAATGCCTCACCCTCATTTGGAAGATTGAAGTTCTCGACAATGGAGGCAGCAGACAAACTAAATTCCTTGGTAGACTCCTTCTTGGATAGAGGAATTAGACAAGAGATAGACTTCTTGTCCTCTGAAAGTTTAGCAGTCTTCCAGAAGGTGTCGACTTCAGTCGGAAACAGATAGGAGTATTGGGTCAAGAAAGGTTTAAGCCTAGCTTTGACTACTATGTCCATCATGTCTGTTAGATTGATCTGAGGTTGTTCATAAAGGAATTTCCAATCGACAACAAGGCCTTCAGTAACCTTGATGGTAAGTTCGGCAGAAGTAGATGAAGATTTCTTTGGTGCCATTTTTAGTGAAAGAGATGAACTGAGATTTTCTTTTGCTTTGAGGGAGAGAGAATAAATTTTGCAGATATGTTTGAGTAAGAGTAAATGGTTTTTCTGCAGAAATTGTGTTTTAAAAGACACAGCAGTTAATTTTTGAAACTTGTGTTCTCTTGTCTCTGTAGGATTCAAACACGTGTAAAGAGTTTTAATCTCAGCCATGAATTCATTAACTGCGGGCGCGAGTTTTGTGTAATAGAGAAAAGTTACATTTGGTAATTCTTATATATAAAAATTTGACATCCGAATTAAAATTTTAAAAACGTTTGGCATTTTCAGAGTGTAACGCACGAGCCTGTTTGTACACTAACACGTACACAAACACGTGCTATCTCTGAACCGTCATTTAAAAAAAAAGCTTTTGATTACCCGCCAGTTTGATGTGATAGAAGCGTGCGAGTAGAGTACAAAATAGACTTTTTGAGTCTACCCACTACTTCGAAAGAAGCTTGTAAACTTTATGCATGGCTTGTAAAGAAAATATTTTTATATTAAGAGTTGATTGGAATTGATTCAACGCTTAACTGATACCACTTGTTGGTATATAAAAATTAGACGCTTAGGATTAAAAGGACTTTTTATGTTTGAGCGTCCAATATTTTATGTATAAGTAATGTTGAGCGTTGATGATCATGCATCTGAAAATTTTGATCTTTGATGCTAGCAGTTATGGTTAAGTACAACTTTAAGGTTCCCCCTAAATTTGATAACTTGTACCATTTGTTTTGTTTTTCAAAGAAAGCTTTTAGACATAAATCAAGTGGATTCCCCCTAAATTATATGTCTAATAAAATATGATGCAAAATGATTAAGCATTTAAACCAATCATACCTAATTCATTTCTCAAAGTGAGAAAACGTTGTTCGTTGAGTGCTTTGGTGAAGATATCTGCCAATTGTTTGTCAGTTCCAATGAAGTGCATGGAGATATCTTTCTTTTGAACGTGGTCACGAAGAAAATGGTATCTAATGTCAATGTGTTTGGTTCTGGAATGAAGAACAGGGTTTTGAGTCATGGCTAGAGTGCTTTAGTTATTACAATGAATGGGGGTTGGACCTAGGATTATTCCATAATCTCTAAGTTGTTGCCTCATCCATAATACTTGTGCACAACAACTTCTTGCAGCTACATACTCAGCTTCGGCTGTGGAGGTAGCTATGGATTGTTGCTTCTTACTATGCCATGAGATTAACCTATCACCTAGAAATTGACATGTACCACTAGTACTTTTACGATATATTTTGCAACCTGCAAAATCTGCATCTGAGTAATTAAGTGTGACTCTTTAGGATCGGCTTGGAATCGTGCACACATGCATACCGAAAACATAATATCAGGTCTACTAGAAGTAAGATAAAGAAGTGATCCAATGATACCTCTATAATTAGTGATATCAACTTTCTTTCCACTTTCATCTTTATCTAGCTTAAGCGTTTGGCTCATTGGAATTTTTGAATATGATGCATTTTTCATACCAAATTTCTTAATCATATCTCTTGTATATTTAGCTTGGTTAATAAATATTCCATTAGGGAGTTGTTTAACTTGTAATCCTAAGAAGAAAGTTAATTCACCCATCATGCTCATTTCAAATTGTTCTTGCATCATTTTCGAGAATTTCTCACACAAACGCTTGTTAGTAGAGCCAAATTTGATATCATCAACATAAATTTGGACTAAGAGAATATCTTCGTTATTGGTAATTTTAAATAACGTTGTATCAACGCTGCCTTTTGAAATGCCTTTACCAATAAGAAAGATAGAGAGAGTGTCATACCATGCTCGGGGTGCTTGCTTAAGCCCATAAAGTGCTTTGTCTAGCTTGTAAACCCTACCCTTACCACGATTGTTGATGAATCCTGGTGGTTGCTCCACATATACTTCTTCTTGGAGTCTATCATTCAGGAAGGCACTTTTCACGTCCATCTGATACACCATGAACTTGTTGAACACTACATACGCTAGAAACATGCGGATTGCTTCAAGACGAGCGACAGGACTGTATGTATTATCAAAGTCAATACCCTCCTCTTGGCAATATCCTTGAGCTACGAGTCTGGCCTTGTTTCTTATCACAATGCCGTTCTCATCCATCTTGTTTCTATATACCCATCTAGTTCCAATTACTCCTTGGTGAGTTGGCCTTGGTACTAGCATCCAAACCTTATTTTGTTCAACTGATTAAGCTCTTCTTGCATAGCTTCAATCCAACTTGGGTCGCTTAGCGCTTCATCCACTTTCTTAGGTTCCATTTGAGATAGAAAGCTTGCGAACATAGCCTCATTGAATGTAGCGGCTCTAGTCCTAACAGGCGCTTCAATATCTCTAATAATATGCTCAGGTGGATGATCACGCAGCCATAGTCTATCTGGTTGGAAAGGGTTAAGAGGTTGAACAGACGCTTGACGAACAGACGTTTGATTATCCTCTTAAGTAGGCGCTTCAAGTTCACAGATTCTTGTTTGCTCTTGGTGATCACTCTCTTCATGATCATCAGCATTTCTTACATGATTATCCAGAGTAATCTCATGAGTAATCTTAGGAGGAGGCACTGAGATCTCATCATCATCGTCACTGTCATCATCAATTGTAACCTTAGACGCTTGATGACATAGATCTTCAACTCCTAGATCATTCATAATAACCTTACTCGGTTCTTGGTTAGCATCATCAAAAACAACATGAATAGATTCCTCAACCTTCGATTTTATCTTATTGAGGATGCGAAAATTCTTTCCATTCTTGGCGTAGTCTAGAAAGATTCCCTCATCCGCTTTAGGATCAAATGTCTTTAGGCTTTGGGAACCATTATTATGGATAAAACATTTGGAACCAAAAACGTGAAAATATGAAATATTTGGCTTACGTCCCTTCCACAGTTCATATGGAGTTTTCCCATGCTGTTTGTTGATCATGCAACGGTTTTGAGTGTAACAGGCAGTGCTGATTGCTTCGGCCCAAAACCTAGGAGCGAGCTTGGATTCTGCTAACATAGTCCTAGCTGCTTCCTTAAGCGTTCGGTTCCGGCGCTCAGCAACACCATTTTGTTGGGGAGTTCTGGGAGCTGAATACTCATGATATATTCCATTTTCTGCACAAAACTTCTCAACAATCTTGTTAGTAAACTCAGTACCGTGATCGCTTCTTATTCTTGCAACCTTAAGGTTTTTCAATATTTGAAGTTGTCGAATAAGCGTTGCTAACTTGTCACATGTTTCATCTTTGGATGAAAGAAATTTCACCCAAGTAAATCGAGAGAAATCATCTACTATCACCAAAGTATACTTCTTACCGCTTACACTGATCATTTGAACAGGTCCAAACAAATCCATGTGAAGTAGTTCAAGTATTCTAGAGGTAGATAGATGAGGTTTTCTCTTGAACGATGATTTAACTTGTTTACCCATTTGACAAGCGTCACAAAGGCGATCCTTGTGAAATGGTCCATTTGGTAATCCCTCTACAAGATTTTGACTTATAAGCTGAGAGATTGTTTTGAAGTTGAGGTGATTCATTTTTCTATGCCATAACCAACCCATTTTAGATTCATTTTTAGCAACAAAACATGTTGGGTTGTTATCAAGTGTTGAACCCCAATCTACCAAATATACGTTGTTAGTTCTTTTTCCTTTCAATTTAGTAGACTTAGTCTTAGCGTCATTTATATAGCAACAGTCACTTGAGAATATGACTTCAAAGCATTTATCACAAAATTGACTTATGCTTAATAAATTGTGCTTCAGACCTGATAAGACTCATTTTTACGTGTTTTTAAGCCCGTTGTGTTTATGTTTTAGATTCATTTATCGCTTGATTCTTGCCACATTTGCGTTCAATCCGTGTGTGAAGTGATTTCAGGTTGTAAATGGATGCAAACGAAGAAAGGGCGGAAAAACGACGTATAAACAAGTTCATGCCAAGATGCTTCACACCTACATGCCCAAGTGCAGCCACAATCACGCCTGGGCACCCGAACAAACAAGAAATGAGCTCAAGTTACGCATAATCGCGCCTTGGGGGGATTTTACCACGCCTGGGCGCGATAGTGGCCATATCTTCCACGTTTGAGCGCCATTTTTGTATGTTTGAAGACCGAATTTGAGAACACTTCCTTCTACAAAGTTGTATATCTGTGTCGTGGCTTCACGTGAAAACTTGAATCATCCAAATCTGAGGTCCGTGGAGAAAGTTATGAAGAAAATACAATTGCTGCGCTGAAAAATAAGAAAACGGTTCAGACTCTGCAGCCGGCGCCTAGGCGCCACCTCACCCGCGCCTAGGCGCCGGACAACTTATTCCCCAAGCCATTTAGGCCACCTGGACCGTGCCTAGGTGCCATTTAGGTCACACCTGGGCGCCGATGTAACCGTTTTTCAAGGTATAAAGGCTAAATTTCAGCATTGGAGAGGGGGTTCGAATTTTGGAGTTTGGAGACCATTTTCCGAGATTTGAGCCATCTTTTCATCACTCTTTGAAGGGGAAGAAGGGGGATTGAGCTAGAGATTGAAGCTATGAGGAAGGATTCATCATCATTCAAGCCTTAGGGAGTTTTACTTGCATTTCATTTACATGTTTATGTTCATAACTATGTATATGATTGTTCTAGATCTTCTTGAGCTATTGATGATGGGCTAAATTGTAGTACTAAGGCCATGTGAAGGCCTATTTACAAATCAATATATGTGAAGTGAATTTTCATATTAATTCTCCTATTGCTTTGTGTGTTGATTTTGTGCTTTTATCACAATCATATGCTTGATCACCATATGCTTGTTTTTGTGCCTATTCTATTCATTCGAAAGAACATAGGTTAGGGAGCAACAAGAATCAACACATCATCCGAAACTAATGTGGAATTGCCCCTAGAAATAGGTAAAGATTTCCGGGTGCTGTTAGCCGGATTTATCCGGGGAAACTCTAGAATGTTAATGCGTGGTTATTGATTAGATTCTCGGATAGACATATTTAGAGAACCGTCAATTAATCATAGGATTATTATGAGCCTAGACATCGGGTAATAATTAATTAAGGATTTTCCACCAAAACAATAGGAGTCTAATAATTCGAAGAGTAGCTCACGTATATTGATGAGTAGATTAGGTTGTAGCACGTGCCTTAGTCATTTTATCACTCTTGAGATTTAATCTATAGTCCGTTTCTCTTTTGTTCTTCGCTTGCTTACTCGTTTTATTGCAATTTACTTTTGCCCATTTTCATTAATCATAAACTAAAATACCTAGTCCTTATGGTTCGACAACCCGGACTTTTAGTCCACTCTTATTACTACCACGACTACTACACTTGCTATCCAAGCACGTTAGGTTCTAGCGTGTCAAGTTTTTGGCGCCGTTGCCGGGGGCTTGTTTATTTTAGTTTTTGATTTTATTGTACATACTTGGTTTTGCTTTGATTTTTTTTCATTTTGTTTTTTTTCCAATGCCAAAGCGTGATGAGTTTAACATTCAAGCGTCTGAAATAGTAGCAGAATTGGAAAGGTTACTATATAACTTACCTTCTCCCCTCTCCACAGGTATAGAGGTAATTAATGGCCGTGATGGTAAGTTGTCCTCTAGTGTAGGAGATGACATGGTTATTTCTGATAACTATGAGGTTTTTAAGCATCCAGTTGATTCTACATTATCACTACGCATTTATGCTTTTGATCCTTTTAGTGTTGAGCTTTTTCAGAAAAGAAGAACCAATAACCTCCTCTAGTCCTACATCACAAACTCCAAGTTTTCCACCTCGATGGGTGAAGAAAAATGGTCATCTACTTATAACTTGGAGAATAGTCCAAATCATCACTCGGTGCAATGGGAAGAAAGAGTGATGGAAGTGGTGATGGACTATGAGAAAATATGTGAGTGGATGATTGCTTGGTCACTACTCATTGTATTTTCTACCAACACCGGGCCAAATTTCATCCCTACTTGGAGAATGAACAAGGCATGAATTAGGAAACCGCCTTAAAATAACTCGACAAAGTCAAGTTAATGACTATAAACAAGCGCTTCTTGGGAGGCAACCCAAGTTTGTAAGTTTTCCTTTTTGTTTTGCTTTCGTTTTTTGTTTTGTTTAGTTTGTTTCTTTAAGTTGTGTTCAAACATGCACTTTTGGCATGTTTTTCTTTAAGTCTTGATGGTTTGTATTGTGAGTGCATAACATGTAGCAGACAAGTTTTTCTTTGGAACATCTGTCATGGCGGATTTGAGCTTGGACCGGATCTCATGTGATTAAGGGTTGCTTTTCAGCACCCTTGTTGTAAGTACTCTTGTTTACTCCCCTTTTGAGTATGTATGATTGCGTCAACAATGAGGGCAATGTTGAGTTTAAGTGTGGGGGGGGGGGGTATCTAAGGTATCTATGTGTCATGTGATCTGGTTTTTAGTTTAAGTTTGGGGGAATCGTTGCTATTACATGTATTTTGTGCTAATTTTTGTGAAAATCAAGCATAACAAATTTTTGGATAGAATTTTAACCCTTCACTCGATGCATTGAGAATAATTAATTTGAATCAATGACATGTTTTCTCTATCAATATAGATTTTAATGACTATACACATCGTTTCCTTGCTTGTGGGATCCTAAACGGGACTAGAATGTCCTTAAGATGATTAACACATGCACATAAATCAAGGGTAGAGGAGTTGAGTGGACAACCATTTTGAAACACTTAAAAGCTTGATCCCGGAATATCAATCTAGAATTTTCACATGTGTTATAAGTTGAGAATGTTAACTTTGTATGCCTAGAATACTGTACTATTATGCTAATTTGAGCTAAGCTCAAGCCAATGTAAGGGTTAAGTGAATAAGGACCTAGTTTGGTTTTGTGGCCTTTGCACTTGAGCGATTAAGCCCTTAGGAGTGTATATACACTTAATACCCTAAAGCCGTCCGGTTTGGGAGTTATTGGCCTAAAGCTCGTTACAAGGGTGTCATAGAAAGCTTAAGAGGATCGAACATTGCACATGGTCTAGTCTCTAATGTTTTGAGTTGAAAGTTGCATAAGTTAAAGCCTAAAGTGGATAAAGTGATGCATTTTTAGTGGCTATGAAGTTTTTTTCAATTCTCGTACCATGTGACTAATCGAACGTTGCTAAATGTGGGATTAATGCTTGAAAAGTGGTAAGAATGCCACTCAACTATAATACGTGAGATTTATTACACTACACCCTTGGGATGGTATTTTCGATGTTAAGGCGTAACATGAGCAAGTGTGTGACGTGTATATATATGTAATTCTGAGCTTAAAAGGATGAATTCATGCCATTGCTTTATTATTAATCATAGTGATTTGTGTTGATTGATCGGGGTTGAAAATCTTTAGATTTTGTGGGTATATCGCATGCAAACCCTCACGAGACTATAACTCGTCTTTTGAGGTGACTCAAGGGTTCAAAGGTTTGTTGCACCCGCTAAGTGCAACCGTTTACTCTACGAAAGTGAGTTAGGTAGTTTTTTCTTTTTGTTTCTCCCGTGTTTGATGATGTTTTCCTATCCTATAGCTCTTATTGCTCAAGGACGAGCAATTGATAAGTGGAGGGGGAGGTTGATAAGAGTCATTTTTACTTGTTTTTAAGCCCTTTGTGTTTATGTTTTAGGTTCACTTATCGCTTGATTCTTGCCACATTTGCGTTTAATCCATGTGTGAAGTGATTTCAGGTTGTAAATGGATGCAAACTAAGAAAGGATTCATCATCATTCAAGCCTTAGGGAGTTTTACTTGCATTTCATTTACATGTTTATGTTCATAACTATGTATATGATTGTTCTAGATCTTCTTGAGCTATTGATGATGGGCTAAATTGTAGTACTAAGGCCATGTGAAGGCCTATTTACAAATCAATATATGTGAAGTGAATTTTCATATTAATTCTCCTATTGCTTTGTGTGTTGATTTTGTGCTTTTATCACAATCATATGCTTGATCACCATATGCTTGCTTTTGTGCCTATTCTATTCATTCGAAAGAACATAGGTTAGGGAGCAACAAGAATCAACACATCATCCGAAACTAATGTGGAATTGCCCCTAGAAATAGGTAAAGATTTCCGGGTGCTGTTAGCCGGATTTATCCGGGGAAACTCTAGAACGTTAATGCGTGGTTATTGATTAGATTCTCGGATAGACATATTTAGAGAACCATCAATTAATCATAGGATTATTTTGAGCCGAGACATCGGGTAATAATTAATTAAGGATTTTCCACCAAAGCAATAGGAGTCTAATAATTCGAAGAGTAGCTCATGTATATTGATGAGTAGATTAGGTTGTAGCATGTACCTTAGTCATTTTATCACTCTTGAGATTTAATCTATAGTCCGTTTCTCTTTTGTTCTTCGCTTGCTTACTCGTTTTATTGCAATTTACTTTTGTTCATTTTCATTAATCATAAACTAAAATACCTAGTCCTTGTGGTTCGACAACCCGGACTTTTAGTCCACTCTTATTACTACCACGACTAGTACACTTGCTATCCAAGCACGTTAGGTTCTAGCGTGTCAAGACCCTCAACATAATAAACATCACTTATCATGATGTTCCCCCTATGCACAGTACCTATACCTTTGGTTTTACCTTTGGAGTTGTCACCAAATACAACCTGAGGACCATTGGCAGCTTGATAGTTGATCAGAAGGTCTTTGGAACCAGTCATGTGCCTTGACGATCCACTATCGAAGTACCACACAGATGTTTCGGCTCTAGCACTAGGTACCTGCAATCAAAAGGTAAGTTCTATTTCTGTTCAGGTACCCATTGTTGCTTGGGTCGTTTAACGTTAGTAACATTGTTAGTTTGAATTAGAACTTTAGGAACCCATATTTGCCTGGTCTTCATTTTAGGAATACTGGCCTTTTTGGTTTTCACAACGTGTTGTGTGTGCATTTTGGGTGTATAATAATAATATCCTTGATTATAATGGTAGTCATAATCATAGTCATAATCATAATCATCATAGTATCGATAATATGATCTTGACTGTCTTGGATATTGACGCTGGTATTTCCTTGGCGCTGGCTTGGGTTGCACTTTTGGTGCTGGATGCTTAGCGCTTGATTCACAGTGGTCAGTCTTATCTTTAGCCTTTTGAACATTTGGATAAACCCGTCTTTGTGAATCATTTGCCTTAGCCTTACCCTTGCCTGAGTTAGCTTTGACTTTCTCATTTGGCCTCTTACCATTGTCACTAGGTTCATTTTGTGTTTGACCTTGTGAACCTTTTTCAACAAAGATAACACCCTTTCCTTTGTTTTTTGCCGTAACATTAGATTTATTGGGTTGTTTACCGAGTTTATCGCATCCTAAACCGGTCTTCTCACCAAATAATCTAGTTACTTCAGTCACATTATCCAACTTTCTAGAAGCTTTTGATAATGATGAGATGAGCTGCTCTGATTTAGCAAGTCTAGCGATCAAATCAGCTTCTCTCTTGACTATTATATCAAGATCGCTTTTCAATTGAATAATTTCACTCTCAAGCGATTGGTTCTTCTCAATGCACTTCTGCTGAACTCGCAACTCTGCTTTGAGCGTCACTTTATCTCTTGTGAGTGATGAGATAATAGCGAGATCATTTTGATATATTTTGACAGCTTCTTGACATTCATTGTAGTATTCTTTGACTTTGTCAAGTAATTCATCATAAGAGAGAGGAATAGATAATTCATTGATTATCTCAGGAGACGCTTCATCATCTCTGGACATGAGACATATGAGCGCTGAGTAATCTAATGGCTCATCATCATCGCTACTCTCTTCTGATGATTCTAAATCTTCAGGTGCGGATGCTGGTTCTGATTCCGCTAGCAAACCTTGTTGACGAAGGTTGCTCCTGAATTGGTTTCTATCCAAGTAATCCTGCCTTGAGGGCTTGGATACGTTTGGATAAGGGCAATTTACCTGGTAGTGCCCTGGTTTCCTGCAATTGTAACAATGATTAGTTTTCATTTTTTGTTCATTTGTTAACCTTGCAATGTGTGGTTTTGAGACCACTGGAGCTGAGAGATTTTGAATAGACGCTTCATACTGAACAGGCGTTTGAGGTGAAGGAACAGAATATTGAGGCGCTTGAAGCTGTTGTTGCATCGGAGAAGGTGCTTGATATGAACTTTGTCCTTGATTATTGAAACCTTTTCCTTTCTTTTCATATCTCAAGAACTTTCTGAATCTATTCAGCAAAGCTAATTCCTCTTCTTCATTGATATCTAAATTCTTTCCTTTATTGCCCGATTTGCCTTTGATTGGTGCTATAAGCGCTCTAGATTCAATCACCGGACTACTCACAACATCACTAGCAGAATTCAACTCGAACTCAAATGCTTTGAGCTCTGAAAAGGCGTCTTCTGGAGTTAGGAGATCCAACATATTTGATTCGCTCATAGCAGTTGTCTTCATCAGGAATTTACTTGGTAAACTTCTAAAGATCTTAACCAACATATCTCGATTCTGCAAATCCATTCCCAACGATGTAAGTTATGTAACTAGAGCTGTAAATCTTATATATAACTGCTCTAAAGTTTCATTGGGTAGCATCTTAAATCCGTTAAACTTTTCCTTGGCAATGGAAAGTTTGTTTTCTTTGATCTGAGCTGAACCACCACAAATTGTAGCTAACTTATCCCATATTCTTTAGTGGTTTTGCAAGGCTTGATCTTGTTAAATAAGTTGTCATTATCACCAACATTGTCCAAATTAGCTCTTTGACGCTCATCTGGAGACCATTCTTGTTTTGGTTTCTCAACGTAACCATCGGGAGTTTCTTCCGTGGCTCCAGACGCTCTTGTGATAACTTTATATATTTTGATTGGCCCATCTGAAATAATATCACACATGTCATCATCACATGAACAGAGATATGTAAATGCTTTGACTTTCCATGTGTCAAAATTTGACTCAGTTAGTTTGGGAACTTTAGCAAATGCGATAACGATTTTTTTTAAAAGCAACTAGATTTTGAAACAGGATCTAAACAAGTGGTTATGCTTGGAAATTTTCAAATTTCAACTTTAACCGCTCTGATACCACTTGTTGGTCCCAAGTGGCATACGAAAGGGTCTAGAAGGGGGGGGGGGGGTTGAATAGACCCTGAAGTCTTTTTCGACTTCAAAAGATTCGTATTAAAAAGTTTTTGGATGCTTGAAAAGTAGATGCTTGAAGTGTCTAACGCTTGACTTAAGCGTTCACTTAAAATATAGGCGCTTTGGTGAAACGTCTAACGAAGACTGTTTTTATAAAGTTCACTTAGATTTCAAGACCTGAATACTACAACCAAATAGGTTTGAGCGTTCAGTTCTTTGATCAGTGTTAGCACAGCGGAATAGTTTTTGGAGTCTTCTCTTTGAAAGCTTTAGCGTCACAGAAAGTGTATTTAGTTGCTTAGCGTTTGATTAAGTTTTACTTTATCATATTATGATATGACAATATGAATGCTGAAAGTAGTAAAGTAAAGAACAATATTTGTAAGGTTCGTTGGGTGGTGTAATCTCAACTACGTCCTTCTTCTCTTCGAACACTTGGAGACAATCCACTAAAATGATTCTCAAAGAATCACACAGAATCTTTTACAAATTAGGGAGAGATGGATGTCGATGACTTGAGCTCCTTGATCACACAGATTTCTGCTCCAAATCACTTCAATCCCCTTGCTTCTTTCACCCAGAAATATGGCAAGTATCCAACTTCGACTTCACACAGATCGCGAGGCTTGGATAGGGGTTTTTCTAAAAGGTTTGTTTGATTTTGATAAAGTTCAAACAACTAGGAATATCTCAGTAGTAATGTGGGTTTCTCCAAAAAGAATGTTTGAGATATTGGGTTGACTGTCTCAGGATTTGAAGAAAAGCAAAGAGAATATTTTCTTGAAAGTTTTGGCTTTTCTGAGATTGTAAGGAATGAGACTTCAATACAACAGCAATTCGACTTGATAATTGTTCTCTATGTTTAGCTTGTTGTTGAAGTCCTATTTATATGCGTTCTTGGAAAAAGTGTCCGTTTGACACATGCAAGGGCGCGTGTCTCTCACTTCCGCGAGTGAACAACTTTTGTCCTTTTTCCTGAAAATCTGCTGCACAAAAGTTGGTGCTGCAGTCTTTGAATAGTTGACAGTCCAACAGGGTGGCTTCTCCGTACGTCTGAAAGTGCTTATCACATTTAATGCTCTTATCAGCATTTAATGCATTTGAATTAAATGCCCGTTGGTAGGGGTGTTCATAAATCAACCGAACCGACCGAACCGACCGAGAACCGAAATTTCGGTCCGGACCGAAAACCGAACCGAAAATTTCGGTTCGGTTTTCGGTCGGGACCGGTCGGTTCGGTCGGTTAACCGAAAACCGAACTTTTTTTTTTTTTTAATTTTTTTATATAGTATAATATAGACCAAAAAATTATAAAAAATGTGTTTCCTAATGACAACTTATAGGAAAATAAAGAAAATGAATTAAAATTAGTCATAATTAAATTTTAATTATTTATTTATATCTAATTTATTTATATATTTATACCGAAAAATCGAATCGAACCGGTTCACTTTTTAATTTCATTATGTCAATTTTAGTTGGTCGAGCTAAACATAATTATAAACATATAAATGTATGCATTCCAAAGAAAACGTGAACAACGGCAAAAAAAAAAATATATATATATTTTTTTTTTATTTTTCGGTTTTAACCGAACCGAAAAAAAACCGACCGAACCGGTCGGTTTTTTAACCGAACCGAACCGACACTGTTCGGTTCGGTTTTCGGTTCGAAATTTCGGAAAACCGAAATTTCGGTTCGATTCGGTTAAAAAACCGACCGATGAACACCCCTACCCGTTGGTATTTAATGCTTTGAGAATATTTGCATTAAAACTCCTTCTGGACTTAGAAATAAATTCAGGTAAAATCACTTCTGTCCTATAAGGTAACGCTTGATATAGCTGGTCAATTGGACGCTTGGAGACTTTATCTTCATTTAGAATTCAGGCGCTTGAGTCTTCAAACTATACTTCTGATAAACTCACCCAGAACATATCAGACGCTTAGCCTAAGACTACTTAGCCTAACAATCTAAAATAAGAATAAAGCAAAGCCTATTACAAATCTAACGCTTCAAAGCTGAAAAACAGACTTACATATTTTTGAGGTCTAACAAAGGTCCTAATTGTCATCATCAAAACATCTAACATGAAATTCCTAACATAAGTCAATTGGAATAAGTGAATATAATTAAACGGGTTTTAATTATATGGGAATATTTAATTGATGGGTTTAGCCTATAATTAAATATGGAGTCAAGAATTAATTCTTGGACTCCAATTAAGGGTGATGGCTGATTTTTAGGGCCTTGACAGCTGGATTTCGAAATCTAGGTGAAGAAGGAAATGGTTTTCTTCTTCTCCAAGTCTTGCAGTTGAATAAGGACTCTAGGGTTCCTATTCTATATATATGTGAGTGCAAGACTAAAACCCTAAGATTTTGAGTAGTGGAAAATTTGAAACCCCAGCTGAAAATTAAGAGAGAATATTCTTTGTCATCCTTAAGCCAAAATCGCCCACTTCCCTTGTTCCAACGAGACATTGTTTTGTTCATGTGTTGAACTTAATGATTCACATATTCCATTCCTTCACATAATCAAGCCTAGGTTTTGGACTTAGATCTATTTTTTCGGCTAGCACCAATAACAAAGTAGGTGGTGACTTGAACGAGGTGTGGATACATCTTAGAGGTGCGACATTTGGAACACTAAAATCGGAGATACAATTGACGGGCGATTTTCTTCAAGAAATCGTGTGGAATTGCACCACAGGGTTGAAAAGATCCAAGCTTGTTGCTGCGAGAATTTAATCAAAGAGGTTAAAATTCTCGCAAACTTCTCTATAGCATAATCGAGCACACCATTATTCCTGTTTCGGGTGGTTGTACGTTTAAATTTTAAATTCCGCTGCCACGAGCCACCCGGGGAATAGAATCCAACCTAAGAGTGGTATCAGAGCCATGGTAGGCTCGATTAAGCTGTATAATGTGTTAGCATGTTTTATTTACGCGTATGTAAATTGGTGCATGTTAAAAATATGTTCGTCGTTTAGAATAATTGATTTTTCGATTGGGATATAATTGATAGTTTTGTGAAAATGTTTTGGTTTTGAAAGTTCAATTGGATCTTGGGTATGTGTGGTTTATTTGTATGATGAAGGATGATTTTGGAATCACTAGTGGTGGGATGTCGCGAGATAATCAGGCCGAAAGCTCAATTGTCGAGTGATTATGCCTGGCCCGAGCTGGGATTGAATTTGTCCATCATTAATTGAACGAATCACTCATGGATGAAAAAGGGAGAAATCCAGTACAGCAACAGGTGCTGTCGCCCGTGCCCAGGCGCCGACAGGCGAGATCTGCTGGTGGCGCTTGGGCATGGTCAGCATATTTGGATCGAAATTTTTTTCTCATTTTTGATGCCGAAAGGTCGGGTAACCCAAGAACCTGACCCCAATTAATTATTTAAAAACCTATAAGTTTTGAAAAGGGTTTTGGAAATTGAAAATTGATAGTATCCCGATGAAATTTACAATTTTGTTTAGACGATGGATGGGTAACTTTTGGATATCGCATATATATATATGTTTGTTGCTTGGCCCGCTTATGTGATGGGAATGAACCACGAGGTTAGTCTATGTTGTATGGTTTTCATTGTATGTAATATTCTAGAGTTGTAAACATAGCCGGTTTGGCTTTTACTTTTCTGTCAAGTAGATTAGTAGTAGTTGATAGACTATGTAATTGAAGACGGAACGAGAAGACGAAGCCGAGACTCGAAGACTTGTATGCTGTGCTGGAACCCATTGTAATAGTCTAGTTGTTTTTATTTTCTAGAATGTCCTGGCCCACTTTGGCTCAGTGGGTTAGTAGGTTAGGGCTCGAGGTGGTTCATCCTCAATTTACCACTTTATGGGATGTTTATTTATCTTTCCAATACTATATGTGATGTGTTGTGAAATGCATGCATAGGATAGATAACTAAACAAGATAATTGTAATACTGATGAGACCTGCATATATGCAATGTAATTCCCTCCTTGAAACATATTAGGCTAATGTGGGAATAGAATTGAAGTTCTGTTTCCATTCCTTCCATCATAAGTAATTGCCATGTGATATGCCGCTGAAGTTCAAATCCATTTGCTCAGAAAATGGGGTGGGTTGAACCTAAGAAAGGCTGTGAGCATTACTAAGCATTTGATGCCCTATGGGATCATTGGTTTCATTACTTAGCTCAGAAAATGGGGGTAATAGAATTGATGATTGACCACGGGATATTTGATGGGTCGAGCCTAACATCGACAACCATGTGTTAGCTCAAAAAATGTGGCACATGCAAAAGATGAGGAAAAAGATCTTGAGAACTATCAAGGAAGATAGAAGGCCCAGTAAGCCTACTATTCAAACTAGTCATATGTTAGCTTAGAAAATGGGGCATATGATGAAGTTTGGATAGATCTCAAGCCACTAAAGAATTAACTATACTTCGTTTCACACCAACAAGGTGGTGGGATTTGGAAAAATAGTGGGAGACTTGTACAATTAAAGACCAAATTGTATAAGAACTTTATTTGAAAATACATTACTTATCGTCTACCTCGTACATTTTGTAGATAACACAATATGTCTAATCCATTCAAAACAATTCTTGAAGCAAACAAACTAACCAGTCCCAACTTTGAAGATTGGTTTCGTAACCTTAAGATTATCCTTTTGTCTGAGAAAAGGGGGTATCTCCTTGATATACCAGTGCAAGAAGAATCGAAAGAGGATTCATCTGATGATGAGAAATTCCAGTACCAGCAATGGAAGGAAGATGACATGCAAGTGCGATGTCTCATGTTGGCCTCAATGAGCAATGAATTGCAAAGGCAACACGAGACGATCAAGAACTCTGCATCGATTCTTCTCCATTTACAAGAGTTGTATGGTACTAAATCTAGGAGAGAGAGATTTGCAATCTCAAGGGAGCTTTTCAGGGCTCGCATGACTGATGGCTCTGATGTAAGTACGCATGTGCTCAAGATGATAGGGCTGATTGAAAAGTTGGCTAATCTTGGTGTGGTGCTTAGTGATGAGCTGTCTATGGACTTGGTCCTACAGTCACTCCCTAGTTCTTATGACCAATTTGTGGTCAACTTCAACATGAATCAACTCGAAGCTAAGCTTCCTGAGTTGTTGAACATGCTGAAGACGGCTGAAAGCACTATAAAGAGAGACAAGCCGGTGCTTCTTATGTATTTATCTTCTAAACCTAAGAAGGGTAACAAGAAGAAGAACAAGACAAGAAACTGAAAGGCAAAGGAGGAATCAAGAAGGGTAAGAAATCTAAATCAGATAAGTGCTTCAAATGTGGGAAGACTGGGCACTGGTAAAGGAACTGCAAAGAGCCACGGGCTCAAGGTATGTTCTTTGTTGAAGTTAACTTTTCAGTTAATGATTCTTCTTGGATTCTAGACACTGGATGTGGAGTTCATATCTGCAATAACTTGCAGGAGATGACAAGAATCAAGGAGCTAAGTAGAGGAGACATGACCCTACGGCTGAGAAATGGGGCACGGGTTGCTGCCAAAGTCGTGGGGACGATCTACTTAGGGATAGGAGATAGAAATTTAGTTTTAAATTCTATTTATTTTGTTCCGAAAAATAATAAGAAACATTATCTCGATTCTGGTTTTGGATCGATAGGGTTATTGTTTTGACATTCATAATAAAACTTTGTTTTTATGTTATGAATCGTCTCTTATTATGGAATCAGAATTTCAAGATGGAGTTTATACTATTTTCCCAATAATTTCTAATCTCAATATTTAACAAAGAAATAAACGTAAATGAGATAATCAAACAGACGCACTAATGTTGCACGAGAGACTAGGTCATATCTCCAAAGAAAGAATTCGAAGCTTGGCAACTCCATGTGGGCTTATGCGCTTGAACAGAAACCTATCTGTTGAATAGGGCGCCATCCAAGGCTGTGCCCAAGATCCCATATAAAATTTGGTGTGGAAAGTCACCCTCGTATGCTCACTTGAGAATATGGGGGTGCCCCGCTTATGTAAAGCATTTAGTGGGAGACAAATTGGATCCCAAATCCTTATGTTATTTTGTAAGGTATCCAAAAGAAACTATTGGATACTACTTCTACAACCCTGTGGAACAAAAAGTGATTGTTTCAAGAAATGCCAATTTCCTAGAAAAAGGATTCCTTTTGGATAGGAAAGGCGAGGCTGTAGAGCTTGATGAGATGAATCAAAGTGATTCGAATCAAGGCGTACAAAATAACCCACCTGACACCATTGAAGCTAATTCTGATATACTGAGAACACACAACCCTTAAGGAGATCTGAAAGAGTTCTAAAGGAACCTAAAAGATGGTTTGGCCTGTTGGAAGAAAAGAACTCAGAAGATCCTCCCTTAGACTCTGATCCAAAGAGTTATAAGGAAGCAATGTCTGACATTGTGTTAGGAATTTCATGTTAGATGTTTTGATGATGACAAGATAGGATTTTATGTTAGACCCCAAAATATAATGTAAGTTTATGTTTCATAAATCAATTGTATAAGCGTTTGAAAGTATGTAATTTTGTTAGGCTTGTAATTTTTATCTTTGTAGATTTTAGACTAAGTGTTAGATACCGAATCGCTAATAGAATTCTAGGTGAGTCTATTAGAGATGAAGTTGAAGATCAGCGTCTGAAGTCAAAAGAAGATGAAGATTTATCCTTAGCGTCTGTCAAAAGCTAAAGGACTATTTCAGGATTCATGGATCAAGCGCTCAAAGCACTCTAAGCGATCAGTATCAAATTCACCTGAAATAAATTCTCAAGTCATGAAAGACTTAAATGCAATCATTCAACGGACATTTATTTCCAACGGGAAATAAATTTAAATGCATTAAATGCTTGATAAGTGCATTAATGTGATAAGCCAATATGACTTGTGGACAAGTCACCTTTTTGACTAGACTGTCAGAATTTTAGAGTTTATAGCTGCTCCCGTCCAATCGGAACCAGCAGGATTTCAGGAATGTCCGAGAAAAGGTATAATCACGCGCCGCGTGAAAGGCATGCTCCTACATGTGTCCAACGGACATAATTCCAAGAAATTGCCTATAAATACCTCTCTCCAGCAAACCCTAAAGAGAGAGACATACGTACATGCGCAAGAAAATTTTGCTGAAATTCTCTGTCAAAGAAAAAGCTTAGAAACTCCATAGCCAAAAATCTTTCAAGCTTTTTACAGACATTCCATACAGTCACAAATATCTCAAACATCTTCCAAAAAAGAAACCTAAACTCTTACTGAGATATCCCAAATTGTTTGATCTTTCCAAAACCAAACAAACCTTTGTGATAAAACCCTCAACCTTTCATCTGAGTGAGAAAGTTATTGAAACCCCTTACAGGCAGTATTTCTGTGTGAGAGAAGCTTGTAGAAGAAGATCTTCATTGGTGCTGAAATATGTGTGATCAAGGGGCCCGAGATCATTTTCACCAATTTACTATCTTGTAGAAGATTCTTTGATAATCATCTTAGTAAATTCCCTCCAAGTGAAAAAGAGAAGAAGGACGTAGTTGGGATTACATCACCCAGTGAACCTTACAATTTCTTGTGTCATTTACTTTCATTATTATCTTGTTTTATATTAACTATTTATTCTGAAAAAGACAAGCTAATCTGCTAAGCGACTATTTAACCTAAACGAACGCTAAAACTTTAAAATCATTTCCGTTGTGCTAACCCTGATTAAGCGATCTAAGCATTACCCTACTTTGGTAAATTTCTGAAATCACTAAGTCTAAGTTATCTTTACTGTAGCGCTTGACCCAAGCGCTCAGCTTCCTAAGCGTTCTAATATTTAAAAGTGATACGAAATTTTTGAAGTCGAAAAAGACTTCAGGGTCTATTCAACCCCCCCCCCCCCTTCTAGACCTTTTCGTATGCCACTTGGGACCACCACACTAATTCGGGAAAATTGCTTGAAACCATGAAGTTTGAAATGGACTCCATGGACTCAAACAAGGTATGGACCTTGGTGGATCCACCTGAGGGCGTGAAGCCCATTGGCTGTAGGAGGGTCTATAAGCGGAAGCTTGGAGTCGATGGAGAGGTGGCTACCTATAAAGAGTAAGAATGTCCCAAATACCTTATGCCTCGGCTATAGGTAGCATAATGTACGCGATGATATGCACAAGACCCGATGTGGCGTATGCATTGAGTGTGTGCAGCCGTTATCTGGCTGATCCCGGTGAGAAGCACTGAAATGCAGCAAAAGCGATCCTTAAGTACCTTAACAGGACTAAGGACATGTTTTTGATATACGGACGTGAAAAATTGGAGTTAGAGGGATACTCCGATTCGAGTTTCCAAACAGATGTGGATGACTTGAAGTCGGTCTCGGGATTTGTCTATCTGCTCAATGGAAGAGCCGTCAGCTGGAAAAGTTCCAAGCAAACAACTGTGGCGGACTCTACCACTGAAGCAGAATATATCGCAACTTCAGAGGCTGCGAAGGAAGGTGTTTGGATAAGGAACTTCATCCAAGAATTGGGTGTAGTTCAATCTGTTGTAGACGCAATACCTTTGTACTGTGATAACAATGTGGCTATTGCGCAAGCAAAGGAGCCAAGGTCTCATCAGAAATCCAAGCACATACAGAGGTGATAGAACTTGATCAGGGAGATCATTGGGAAAGGCGACGTTCAAGTGGAATGTGTGGACTCGACAGACAATGTGGCGGACCCGCTCACCAAACCCTTAAGCCAAAAAGTATTTGAAGGACATCTAGTACATGGGCAATTGGTACTAGGGCAAGTGGAGGATTGTTAGAGTTTATGCTCGGCGCACCAATTTTGGGCGCCATTCTATGTAATAATAACTCTAGCTAAATGATCTTTTCATATAAATAAAGTTAATCTTGTGGCATTCTTTATTCGTGTATATAGCTTGGTCTTAACTTAGAATAAAGTCCCAAAGGATCACACATAGCTATGGGACATCATTGCGCACCGGGAATGGCAATGATGGAATATGTCTCTAAGGCTGTAATCCTTAAACATATGTTCCAAGTCGTGAATGGGCTCGTCGAGATGAAGGGATATCGGCACGGTGAAAGCCTATGCATGTATGAGGGTTCCTATTGTGGGAATAGGTATACTGAACAACCCCATGGAAGTTCCATTAAATGGAATCCCAGTCGAATCTGGAACTTTCAGTGGTCTTGTAGTATGAGAGTAATCCTTAGAACCTGGGGTTCTATTGGATGTCTTATACACAATCGAACATGTCTTGATTTGTTACATGATTACTTAGATCATCACAAATGGGCAAAATCAGACATGGGCTGATTGTGTATGAAGGCACGTGAGAATCAAGATGGGATCTATCTCTGACATTAGTCTTGTCAGTGAATCTCCTATGTTTACATAGTGATTCGACTTTAGGAATCTTCGGCCGAAGTATGATATCTAAAGAGGCGTAGGGTTTGCTCGTTTAGATAGTCGAAAGTCGATCTCACCGTATTTGGGAAACATAGCTATTGAATTAATAGAGCTTCGACCTTAGCCACTGCTCTAGATTCAATCGGGAGATTAGATGGAGGGATCTTACTTATACAAGGATCAAGATCACGAAAGGCATAACTTTATCTTTGTCTTTGTCTAGGTCTTCGTGGCCCGTTGCTAGACAGTAACCACGATTTGTAAGTTCCAAGAATTAATATGGTGATTAATTCGAGGCTTGATTAAATAAAAGGAATGATGTAATTTAGTGCTTTCTATTTTAGGAAAGCACACTAGCACTTTGGGAAAGTGTACTTACTAGTAGATAGTAGACGACCCTAAGGGGTCATAAATTTAACTCGTGAGAGTCATTGCTTATATGATGTGATTAATCAATTTGAGAAAATTGAGGAAATTAGGAAAGTCTAGTCCTTTCCTAATATGGAATATGAATTAATTGAGGGGATTTAATTAATTCGACAATTTTAATTAATCTTGTAGAATTAATTAAATTAATGAACCTAGTAGAGTCCAAGTATTTTATTTAGTTGGGCTTAGTCCAAGTTAAATAAATAAGTCAATTGGAAAAAGTGAATATAATTAAACGCGTTTTAATTGCATGGGAATATTTAATTGATGGGTTTAGCCCATAATTAAATATGGAGTCAAGAATTAATTCTTGGACTCCAATTAAGGGTGATGGCCGATTTTTAGGGCCTTGGCAGCTGGATTTCGAAATCTAGGTGAAGAAGGAAAGGGTTTTCTTCTTCTCCAAGTCTTGCAGTTGAATAAGGACTCTAGAGTTCCTATTCTATATATATGTGAGTGCAAGACTAAAACCCTAAGCTTTTGAGGAGTGGAAAATTCGAAACCCCATTTGAAAATTAAAAGAGAATTTTCTTTGTCATCCTTAAGCCAAAATTGCCCCCTTCCCTTGTTCCAACAAGACATTGGTTTGTTCATGTGTTGAACTTAACGATTCACATATTCCATTCCTTTACATAATCAAGCCTAGGTTTTAGACTTAGATCTATTTCATTGGCTAGCACCAATAACGAAGTAGGTGGTGACTTGAACGAGGTGTGGATACATTTTAGAGGTGCGACATATGGAGCACTAAAACTAGAGATACAATTGACGGGTGATTTTTTCCAAGAAATCGTGTGGAATTGCACCACAGGGTTGAAAAGATCCAAGATTGTTGCTGGAAGAATTTAATCAGAGAGGTAAAAATTCTCGCAACCTTCTCTATAGCATAATATAGCACATCATTATTCCTATTTCGGGTGGTTGTATGTTTAAATTTTAAATTCCGCTGCCACGAGCCACCCGGGGAATAGAACCCAACCCAACATAACCACCATCAACAAAATTGTTCACATCCTCAACATTGGATGTGGAAGCTGGAACTTTCCCCTTTTCCTTAACCGCCATAGAATAACGGTTCCTTATTTGCAAATTTCAACAGATCCTAACCAACCGGTGCATACTCCCTGCTTTACCCAAACCTCGGAATTCAACCTTCAAAATCAACAATGTACCCACAAAAATACCTAATAACCAACTTGCACCACAAAAATCCACACCACAATTTCCCAAAACCGAAAGCAAATAGAAGGAATCAGAATGAACTAAACCCACAACACGAAATCAACCTAACAGATAAATCCAAGCACAAAAATCACCACAATAGCTTCAAGAATTCACCATCTAACAACACAAATGTCACAAAAATAGCACAAAAAGATATGATATAAGCTATCTTTACCCAAAAGATGACCAAAAAGAGTGTTGAGGGCCGATGGTGGTGGCGGATGACGCGACTGTTAGGTTGGGTAATCCTCAGGGTAGGTTAGCAAAGTGGAATTTAAAAATTTTAATAATCCTACCCCGAAACAGGATTAATGGCCGGTTTAATCAAACTAATAATAACGAGAAAAACTAACTAGGAGAAATACCTTTCGCGCTTTTTCCCTCATACAAGTTTCTAATCTTTTCAACCCGAACAAATACTCCCTTGAACTAATCTCCAAGAAACCGTCAGCCTCCCTCGAAAATTCCAAATGTCGATTTGTTTTTTTGTATCTTTAAATGATCCAATTGTCTTGCCTCTAAGATATATCCACACCTCTGTATAGTTCCCAATAATTATATTTGGTGCTAGCCTATATAATTATTCTAGATCTAATCTAGGGTTAATATATGAAGGTATGAATATTTGTGAAAGGTTAATCTCAACACATGAGCAAAACATTGTCAAGAAATAAATAGTGAGGGACGAGTTTTTGGCAAAACAAGAAGACAAAAATTTCTCTCTTTTGTTCTATGTGGTGGATGAAAATTTGCTCCAAAAATTCAAGTATGTGTGTTCTCTTAACGCACATATTTATAAAGAGTCTCCTAGGTTTAATTTACTTGGAAGTCAAGATGAAATCAAGTCTCCAAGATTTGACTTTCATCTATTCCTAGTCAAACTCAATTAAGGAGTTTCCTAAAAACAAGGAACTTAGCTTTCAAGCTAACTTGTTCCCTTTCTCTCTCCTAAATATTACCTTGATTCCAACTTGATCAAGACTTGGAGAGGAATTAAATCCCCTCCTAATTTTCGTCCACTATGGCCGCCCCCTCGTAGTCATGGAATCCAAAAGTTTTATCCAACGTGATTTAATTTTTGACTCCTTATTTAATTAAATAGTCCAACCATTTAATTAAATATTCCATAATAATTAAAGTCCAACTCTAATTATTATTTCCATTTATTTCTTTAATTTTATTTAATGTTCCACTTCCTCTATTAATTAAATAAAACCCTTAGACTTTACTTAGTCCATTAATTAATTAATCCTACTTGATTAATTAAATAGTCTAATTAATTGATCTACAACCAATTAATTAATATTCCTCTTTAGGCAAGCACTAGACTTTCCTAATTTCACCTCAACTTCCAAAATTGATTAATCATAACCTTTAAGCAGGAACATCAGGAGTAAGTGTGTGACCCCTTAGGCTCGTTCATGTTCTAGTAGTAAGTACACTTTCCAAAAGTGCCATTGTACCTTTCTATATTTAGAAAGTACTAGATTAAATCCTCCTTGATGTAATGAGACCATGTATCATTTCCCACAATATCATGGTACCTACAAATCGAGGTTACTGTCTAGCAACGGGCCCCTAAGACCTAGACACAAACGATGTTAAGATACTCAAGATCCTCAACCTATCATAACCACGATCCTCACATAAGTAAGATCCTTCCATCATATTTCCCGAATTGGAATCTCGAGTAACGGCTTAGTCGAAACTCTTATGACCTAGTCAATATGTATCTCTTATTGCATGATATCGATTCATGCAATCCAAACGAGGAAACACTCTGCTTCTTTGGATTGCCATACTTTGGCCAAAGATTCCTTGAATCGATTCGTTTAAGCAATTACATAGGAAATGTTTGATTTGCTAAATTAGGATGGATCCCATCTTGGTCTCTCATGTACTTTGACATATAATCACATTATACCCAAGATATTCCATATGACGACTCGCGATGGAATCATGAGATAAATCAAAGTATAATCGACTATGCTCAAAGTGACAATGGAACCAAAGGTCCAAAGGATTACTCTTATGCCTACGTGATTATAGGAAATTCTATATTCGATAACCATTTTATGAATTTCCTGGTGGCGTTGTTCAGTTCACTCATTATTCAAATGAGAACCCTCGTGCGCATCTATGCCTGTGGAACGAGGCATGTTCTCTAAAAACTATCTACACAAGCAAGTCCTCTGAGTCTTTGTCAATATACCTATTTCTTGACAGACTCATCTCGGACTTGGAACCTTTTAAGAATCACGACCTTGGAGAAATATTCCATCATCGTCATTCCCGATGTCCGATGATGTCCCATAGTCATGTGTGATTCAAGGGACTTCGTTCTAAGCATATAATAATTTAAGAACAAAGAATTCCATAATATAATTGACTTCATTCATTAGAAAAGATTATCTCTATAGAGTTTATTACATAGTAAATGGCGCCCAAAATTGGCACGCCGGGGCACCTACTCTATCAGCGACGACAGTAGAAGAGGGAACGGACGCAGCTATTGGACGCGTGGGTCTCGATTTCAACGATTTTTTTAAAAAAAACAATCAATGAAAATGGCTGAAAATGGGGTGGGTAGTTTGGATTTAAAAGTAATATGGGAAATATTGAGTGAGTTGCGAGTAATTTGAAATTTTGTGAGAGGAGCGAGTTGTTGGAAGAAAAAATTAGGGTTTGAATGGGGGAAATGAAGGGTTTGTGGGTTTATATACTAGCAGTGATCGCCGCGACATTCACTCCAGTAGAATGAACGCCACATCATTGTTTCAAGGAACGCCGAGGTGTTCCCTTATTGCCTAAACACAACGGTGTTTCATAAGGAATGCCACGACGTTTGTTCCAGTAGGGGAAAACAACGGTTTTTATTGAATGATGCTAAGGCATTCATTTCATGGAACGAACACCCTACTTTACCTTTGGCATGATGGACTTGGTTTGATTTTGTCGTGTTGTGTGATTGAATGCGATACCTGCAATTAAAATGAAAGCACTACTCAAAAAGCGAAACGAAACTAAACAAAGAAACAACATAACATAACAAAACTAAAGGGAAAGAGCTTGGGTTACCTCCCAAGGCGCGTTTGTTTATAGTCGTTACATTGACTTAGGTGCATTCAATTTGGTAGATCAACGAGGGTAACTTGCACATGATCCCTGGCATAAACATTTCCTTAATAATGTTTTAAACGTTGGCCTTGAATGAACCCTTTTCCTCGTGGAATTTTTCAACCACACCAGAGGATAAAACTTCGTAACCATAAATGGTCGACCATTTAGAGCGTAGCTTACCGAGGAAAAATTGGAGTTGAGAATTGAATAAAAGGATCTTTTCCTGTTCGGTATGATGTTCTTGTCATGCCACTTATTCATACGTTCCTTGTAGATTTTTTTATTTTCATAGGCCTCTTATCGGAACTCTTCTAACTCATTTAATTGCAATAACCTGCGCTTGCCTACATCTTGCAAATCAAAGTTAAGCAATTTAATAGCCCAAAACACACTATGTTCAAGATCGACAGGTAAGTGGCATGCTTTTTAAAAAATAAGATGATACAGAGACGTGCCAATAGGTGTCTTAAAAGCGGTCCTATAAGTCCATAGTGCATCATCTAGCTTCAAAGATCAATCTTTCCTAGAATGCTTACCCTTTTTTCTAAGATTCGCTTAAGCTCCCTATTAGACACTTCTACTTGACCACTTGTTTGGGGATGGTAGGGGGTCGAAATCTTGTGGGTGACACCATATTTTTGTAAAAGATTATCAAAATATTTATTGCAAAACTGAGTTCCACCATCACTTATAATGGCTCGAGGTGTTCCAAATCGAGTAATAATATGCTTTTTTTAAAATTTAACAACCACCCTCGAGTCAATTATTCGTAAAGCCTACACTTCTGCCCACTTAGACACATAATCAACAACTACTAGAATGTATTTGTTAGAGCATGAACTAGGGAACGGTCCCATAAAGTTAATTCCCCAAATATCAAAAAGTTCACATTCAAGCATGTTGTTTATAGGCATTTCATGATTCCTAGAAATATTCCCGGTTCTGTGGCATCTATTACAAGAGGCTACATATGCATGCACATCTTTAAATAGAGAAGGCCAGAAAAAACCTGATTAGAAAATTTTCGAAGCGGTCTTAGTGGGCCAGAAGTGGCTACCTACCTCACCATCTTGACAATGACTCATAATGAAAGTCATCTCCTCTACCGGTACACAATGCCTAATGATGCCGTCTACACAATTATTAAACAAAAATGGTTCTTCCAAAAAGTAATGCTTTACATCATATAAGAATTTCTTCTTTTGATGAAAAGTAAGATTCGGGGGAAGTGCACCCGTGGCAACATAATTTACAAAATCGGCATACCAAGGAAAAGCACCATAAATTACCGCATATAATTGTTTATTCGGAAACTCCTCTCCAATTGGTTTTTCAATAGAAGACTCAGATTTAGGAGCTTCTATCATAGATTTTAGCATCCTTTTTCACAAGTAAATACTTAAGTGCTGAGTGATCGGTATAGAAAATGACTTTGTTCAAGCCAAGATATACATGAAACTTATCAAATGCAAATACCCTAGCTAGCAATTCCTTTTCAGTCATGGCATAAATCATTTGTGCATCATTTAGGGTTAGATTAGCATAGTAAATAGTGTAGAATACCTTATATTTCTGTTGACTAAGCAACACTCCTACCGCTGAATCACTAGCATCACACATAAGCTCAAACGGGAGGCTCCAATCGGGAGGTGCCATGATGTGTGAGGATATCAATTTTTCATTGAGAGTGTGAAAGGCCTGCAAACAATTATCATTAAAATTAAACGGGGCATCTTTCACAAGCAAATTGGACAAAGGTTTGCAAATTTTTTAAAAATCTAAAATGAACCGCCTATAAAACCCGACATGACCAAGGAAACTCCTCTCGGTTTTCACAGACGTGGGTGGAGGAAGCTTTTTGATAACCTCGACTTTGGCCCGATCCACATCAATCCCTTTGTCAGAGATTTTGTGGCCAAGTATGATTCCTTCTTTTATGATAAAATGATATTTTTGTCAATTTAACACTAAATTTGTCTCCTCTCATAGTTTCAGAACACATGTTAAATGGTTAAGAAATGAAATAAAAGATGTTTCGAAAACAGAAAAATCTTCCATAAACATTTCAAGAAAATCCTCAACCATGTCATAAAAAATGGTCATCATACAACGTTGAAAGTTGGTCGGGGTATTGCATAAACCAAATGGCATCCGGCTATAAGCAAATGTGTCATAAGGACAAGCCTTTGGGTTACAATGTAATCATTGCTTAGAGGTTCGTAATGATGTAATCATTTTGTTCTCAGTTAGGTTACGATGTGGGTCCATGGGGCTGGCTAGATGTCCCCCATATCCTTTGGTATCCTCAAATTTGTCAATCGAGACAAACTTAGAGAGTCGCGCTTTAAAGGAAATAAATGGGAAAACTCTTAATGTTGTTTAAATACTTTTTGATAATTTGTCATTTGATGGACAAATTAAATATATGGGCTAAGAATTTATTTATTTAATTAATTGAATTAGATAAAATAAATCAATTTGCAATTGCTTAATTGATAAGATTAATTAATTTTTAGATATTTAATTAATTGGATCAATTAAATATTATGTATATATACATATTAATTGGATTAATACTATAAATTAATTAAAAGTGGACTAAGTTGACTAGGCCAACTTAGCTCACTTGTGGGATCCCATAGGTGTGTGCTATAAGTATAGAGGTTGAGGATTTTATTTAAAATTCTCAATCACTTACAATAGTACACACTTTAGTCATAACCTAAAACAACAAGAGAAAAATCTCCCACTCCCCACTCACTAGCCTCCATCGGCCTTCAAGGAAGCTAATGAGGAGGATATTTTCCATAGCTTATATCTGGCATGATATCTAGACGTAGGAGCCCGAGGTTGCTGCTGCTATTGTAGATCAAGAACAAACAAGCTTCAAGAAGGTATTTCGTTCGATCTTATTATTTAATTAGATTAAATATGTAGAAAAATTTTTAAACCCGAAAGAGATCCTCTTAGGAATCTAAACTTGTTTGATCTAAACCTCTTAGGAAGTTCCTGATTCGACTAGGATTTCATTTAATGGAACTTCCATGGGGTTGTTCAGTATTCCTATTCCCACAATAGGAACCCTCATATATGCAAAAGCTTTCACCGTGCCAATATCTATGGAACGAGATACACTCTATCAAGAGTATGCATCATATAAGCAAGACTTTTGGGTCTCATCGATATCCCTTCATCTCGACGAGCCCATTCAAGACTTAGAACATATGTTTAAGGATCACAGCCTTGGAGACATATTCCATCATTGCCATTCCCGATGCGCAATGATGTCCCATAGCTATGTGTGATCCTTCGGGACTTTATTCTAAATTAAGACCAAGCTATATACACGAATAAAGAATGGCAAAAGATTAACTTTATTTATATGAAAAAGATCGTTTATGTAGAGTTATTATTACATAGAATGGTGCCCAAAATTGGTGTGCTAGGTATAAACTCTAACAATCTCCCACTTGCCCATATACTTGAGGCCCATTCTCCCTAGATGTCCTTCAAATAATTTTTGGCTTAAGGGTTTTGTGAGTGGGTCCGCCACATTGTCTGCAGAGTCCACACGTTCTACTAGAACGTTGCCTCTCCCATGATCTCCCTGATCAAGTGGTATCGCCTCTGTATGTGCTTGGATTTCTGATGAGACCTTGGCTCCTTTGCTTGCGCAATAGCCCCGCTGTTATCGCAGTATCTTATCCAAACCCCTTCTTTCGCAGCCTCTGAAGCTGCGATATATTATACTTCAGTGGTGGAGTCCGCCACAGTTGCTTGCTTGGAACTTTTCCAGCTGAAGAGTTCTCCATTGAGCAGATAGATAAATCCCGAGACACTACTACAGAAATGACCTATAGCAGCGGTTTTTTTGGGCCTATTACAGCGGTTTTGAACCGCTGCCATAGGTACCGCTACCATAGGTCAAAACCCTATGGCAGCGGTTCCGGAACCGCTGTCATAGGTCACCCTATGACAGCGGTTCTATAGAAACCGCTGCAGTAGGGTGACCCTATGGCAGCGGTTTCGGCAGAACCGCTGTCATAGGGTCATTTATTTAAAAAAAAAAAAAAATTGGACCCTATGGCAGCGGTTCCGGCTGAACCGCTGCCATAGGGTGGTATATTTATTTTTTTTTAATTTTATTTTATCGTTTATAATGTTACCATGTCGGAATAACACGAAATTCACACGGTCATAGCGAAACGGCATTCTGAACAAAACGCAAGTCTTTGCCTTGCGCTCTCGTGATTTTAGCCATCCGAGATCGTTTAAGGCCTCAAATACGCGTTTTATTACATAAATACGTATTTTTGTAATAAAACACGTATTTGAGGCCTTAAACGATCTTGGATAGCTAAAATCACGAGAGCGCAAGACAAAGTCTTGCGTTTTGTTCAGAATGCCGTTTCTCTATGACCTTGTGAATTTCGTGTCATTCCAACACCGCAAAATTTCAACCGAGAAATATTTTCATAAATACACAAATATACGTACACCCACACATACACAAATATACATACACCCATCAACATATACACAAATATACATACACCCATCCACATATATACATACACAAATATACACACACCCACACATACACAAATACACCCATTAACATATACACATATATGCATACACCCATGAACATATACACAAATATACATACACCCATCCACATATATACATACACAAATATTCATACACAAATATACATACACATACACCCACATATACACAAATATAAATACACCCACACATACACAAATATACATACACCCACACATATATGCATACACCCACATATACATACATCTATATATACTCTATGTGTGTGTGTGTGTGTATATATTTATCTAAAAAAAAATACCAAAACTAAATGGAAGGCGGCGGCGGCGGAGGAGGGCGGTGTCGGCGTCGGCAGTGGCGGCGGCGGCGGCGGCGGAGGTGGGCGGCGTCGGCGGAGGCGGCAGAGGCGGAGGTGGGCGTTGGCGGTGGTGGTGGTGGTGAGAGAGTTGAGAGAGAGAGAGAGAGAGAGAGTGAGAGAGAGAGAGTGAGAGTGAGAGTGAGAGAGAGGGGGGGCCCGTTTGAAATAAACCCGCCCAAATTTTGAACTTTTGGCAGCGGTTCGGGCAGAACCGCTGCCACAAAGTTCAAAAAAAAATTTTTTTTTTTTTTTTGACAACTTTTGGCAGCGGTTCGGGCAGAACCGCTGCCAAAAAGTTCACTTTTGGCAGCGGTTCCGCCGAACCGCTGCCAAAAGTCCAATTTTTTTTTTTTTTTTTTTTTGACACCCCTATGACAGCGGTTCGGCTCGAACCGCTGTCATAGGTCCGAACCGAGTACCCCCCTATTACAGCAGTTTTCAAAACCGCTGCCATAGGTGCGCTGTAATAGGACTTTTTTGTGGTAGTGAGACCGACTTCTAGTCATCCATATCTGTTTGGAAACTCAAATCGGTGTATCCCTCTAACTCCAATTTTCCACGTCCGTATATCAAAAACATGTCCTTAGTCCTGTTAAGGTACTTAAGGATCGCTTTTGCTGCATTCCAGTGCTTCTCACCGGGATCACCATGATAACGGCTGCACACTCAATGCATACGCCACATCGGGTCTTGTGCATATCATCGCGTACATTATGCTACCTATAGCCGAGGCATAAGGTATTTGGGACATTCTTACTCTTTCTTCTCGAGTCTTAGGAGACATCGACTTGGAAAGTGCAATCCCATGTCCCATTGGCAAGAATCCTCTCTTAGATTCTTCCATCTTAAATCTATTAAGTACGCGATCGATATATGCGGATTGGGAGAGTCCCAACAGCCTACTCGATCTCTCTCGGTATATCTTCATACCAAATACGTAGGATGCTTCTCCTCTATCCTTCATGGAAAATTGTTTAGAGAGCCATACTTTAGCATCATTCCAATATCGTTTCCGATCAAAAGAATATTATCAACGTAAAGTATGAGAAACGTAACCGCGCTCCCACTAACCTTCTTGTACACACAAGCCTCTTCAACGTTTTGTACATATCCATACTCCTGTATGACAGTCTCAAACCGTTTATTCTAGCTTCGGGAAGCCTGCTTTAATCCATAAATGGATCTTTGGAGCTTATACACTTTGTGTTCACTCGTTTCAGATGTAAAGCCCTCTAGCTGTTGCATGTATATCTCTTCCTCAATCTCTCCATTGAGGAATGCAGTCTTTACATCCATCTGCCAAATCTCAAAATCGTGAAATGCAGATATAGCAAGTAGAATCCTAATGGATTTTAGCATCGTCACTGGCGAGAAGGTTTCCTCATAGTCAATGCCTTGCCTCTGAGTGAATCCTTTTGCCACGAGGCGTGCTTTATAGGTAGCCACCTCTCCATCGACTACAAGCTTCCGCTTATAGACCCACTAACAGCCAATGGGCTTCACGCCCTCAGGTGGGTCCGCCAAGGTCCATACCTTGTTGGAGTCCATTTCAGACTTCATGGCTTCAAGCCATTTTCCCGAATCAATGTCAGACATTGCTTCCTTATAACTCTTTGGATCAGAGTCTAAGGGTGGATCTTCTGAGTTCTTTTCTTCCAACAGGCCAAGCCATCTTTCAGGTGCCTTTGCAACTCTTTCAGATCTCCTCAAGGGTTGTGTGTTCTCAGTAGGTATATCGAAATCAGCTTCATTGGTTTCAGGTGGGTTATTTTGTACTCTTTGATTCGAATCGCTTTGATTCATCCCATCAAGCTCTACAGCCTCGCTTTTCCTATCCAAAAGGAATCCTTTTTCTAGGAAATTGGCATTTCTTGAAACAATCACTTTTTGTTCCACAGGGTTGTAGAAGTAGTATCCAATAGTTTCCTTTGGATACTCTCCAAAATAACACAAAGAGGATTTGGGATCCAATTTGTCTCCCACTAAATGCTCTACATAAGCGGGGCACCCCCATATTCTCAAGTGAGCATACGAGGGTGACTTTCTACACCAAGTTTCATATGGGATCTTGGGCACAGCCTGGAACGGTGCCCTATTCAATAGATAGGTTGTCGTTTCAAGCGCATAGTCCCACATGGACTTAGGAACTTCAGTGAAACTCATCATGGATCAAACCATATCCAACAATGTTCGATTCCTTGGCTCGGCTACCCCGTTATGTTGAGGCGTGCCTGGCGGAGTCCACTGTGAGAGAATCCCATTCTCTTTAAGATAATCGATGAACTCGGAAGACAAGTATTCTCCTCCCCGATCAGATCGAAGAGCTTTGATACTTTTTCCAAGTTGCTTCTCTACCTCATATCTAAAAGGATTCAAATTTATATCTCATCAGATATATGTAACCATACCGAGAGTGATCGTCGGTGAAAGTTATGAAGTAGCTAAACCCTCCTTGAGCATTTATGCTCATAGGGCCGCACACATCCGTATGGATCAAATCCAATGGACTTGTGGCTCATTCTGATTTACCCGAAAACGGAAACTTGGTCATTTTCCCTTTGAGACATGATTCGCAAGTTGTCAATTCATCTAAGTTTTGGCGACTTAAAATAGTTGCCAAGCTTCGAATTCTTTCTTTGGAGATATGACTGCCATATTAGTGCGTCTGTTTGATTATCTCGTTTACATTTATTTCTTTGTTGAATAGTGAGATTAGAAATTGCTGGGAACACAGTATAAACTCCATCTTGCAATTTTGATTCCATAATAAGAGATGATTGATGAGATAAAAACAAAGTCTTATTACGAATCTCAAAACAATAACCCTCTCGATCCAAAACCAGAATCGAGATAATGTTTCTTATTATTTCAGGAACAAAAACAGAATTTAATACTAAATTTCTATCTCCTATCCCTAAGTAGATCATCCCCACGGCTTTGGGAGCAACCCGTACCCCATTTCCCATCCGCAGGGTCATGTCTCCTCTACTTAGGTCCTTGATTCTTGTCATCTCCTACAAGTTATTATAGATATGAACTCCACATCCAGTGTCTAGAATCCAAGAAGAATCGTTAACTGAAAAGTTAACTTCAACAAAGAACGTACCTTGAGCCTGTGGCTCTTTGCAGTTCCATTGCCAGTGCCCAGTCTTCCCACATTTGAAGCACTTATCTGATTTAGCTTTCTTACCCTTCTTGATTCCTCCTTTGCCTTTCAGTTTCTTAGTCTTGTTCTTCTTCTTGTTACCCTTCATACGTTTAGAAGATGAATTCTTAAGAAGGGGCTTGTCTCTCTTTATAGGGCTTTCAGCCGTCTTCAGCATGTTCAACAACTCAGAAAGCTTAGCTTCAAGTTGATTCATGTTGAAGTTGACCACAAATTGGTCATAAGAACTAGGGAGTGAATATAGGACCAAGTCTATAGATAGCTCGTCACTAAGCACCACACCAAAATTAGCCAACTTTTTAATCTGCCCTATCATCTTGAGCACGTGCGTACTTACATCAAAACCATCAGTCATGCGAGCCCTGAAAAGCTCCCTTGAGATTACAAATCTCTCTCTCCTAGATTTAGTAGCATAGAGCTCTTGCAAATGGAGAAGAATCGATGCAGAGTTCTCGATCGTTTCGCGTTGCCTTTGCAATTCATTGCTCATTGAGGCCAACATGAGACATCGCACTTGAATGTCATCTTCCTTCCATTGCTGGTACTAGAATTTCTCATCATCAGATGAATCCTCTTCCGGTTCTTTTGCACTGGTATATCAAGGACATACCCCATTTTCTCAGATAAAAGGATAATATTAAGGTTACGAAACCAATCTTCAAAGTTGGGACCAGTTAGTTTGTTTGTTTCGAGAATTGTTTTGAATGGATTAGATATATCGTGTTATCTGCAAAATGTACGAGGTAGACGATAAGTAACGTATTTTCAAATAAAGTTCTTATACAATTTGGTTTTTAATTGTACAAGTCTCCCACTATTTTTCCAAGTCCCATCACCCTCTTGGTGTGTTTCGAAGAATAGTTAATTCTTTAGTGGGCTTGAGATCTATCCAAACTTCATCATATGCCCCATTTTCTGAGCTAACATATGACTAGTTCGAATAGTAGTCTTACCGGGCCTTCTATCTTCCTTGATAGTTCTCAAGATCCTTTTCCTCATCTTTCGCATGTGCCACATTTTCTAAGCTAACACATGGTAGTCGATGTTAGGCTCGACCCATCAAATATCCCGTGGTCAGTCATCAATTCCATTACCCCTATTTTCTGAGTAAGTAATGAAACCAATGATCCCATAGGGCATCAAATGCTTAGTAATGCTCACAACCTTTCTTAGGTTCAACCCACCCCATTTTCTTAGCAAATGGATTTGAACTTCAACGGCATATCACATGGCAATTACTTATGATGGAAGGAATGGAAATAGAACTGCAATTCTATTCCCACATTAGCCTAATATTTTTCAAGGAGGGAATTACATTGCATACATGTAGGTCTCATCAGTATTACAATTATCTTGTTTAGTTATCTATCATATGCATGCATTTCACAACACATCACATATCGTATTGGAAAGATAAATAAACATCCCATAAAGCGGTAAATCGAGGATGAACCACCTCGAGCCCTAACCTACTAACCCACTGAGCCAAAGTGGGCCAGGACATTCTAAAAAGTAAAAACAACTAGACTATTACAATGGGTTCCTCCACAGCATACAAGTCTTCAAGTCTTAGCTTAGTCTTTTCGCTCCGACTTCGATTACATAGTCTATCATCTACTATTAATTTACTTAACAGAAAAGTAAAAGCTAAACCGACTATTTTTACAACTCTAGAATATTACATACAATGAAAACCAGAAAAAACATAGACTAGGCTCGTGGTTCATCCCCATCACATAAGCATGCCAAGCAACAAACATATATATGCGATATCCAAAATTTACCAATCTGTCGTCTAAACAAAATTGCAAATTTCATCGGGAAAATATCGATTTTGATTTTCCAAAACCCTTTTTTAGAAATTATAAGTTTTTAAACCATCAACTGAGGTCAGGTTCTTGGGTTACCCGACCTTCCGTCATAAAAAAATGAGAAATTTTTTTCAATCCGATTCTGCCGACCACGCCTTGGTGCCATCATGGCCGTGCCCAGGCACCGCCGACAGAGGCGAGACCGGCACCTGGGCGCCATTCACCCCGCTCCTGGGTACGGGATTTCTTCCATTTTCATCCATGAGTGATTCGTTTAGTCAATGATGGATGAGATCGATCCCACCTTGGGCCAGGTATAATCACTTGACAATTGAGCCTTCGGCCCGATCATCTCGCGACGTCCTACCACCAGTGATTCCAAAATCATCCTTCATCATCCAAATAAATTCACCCACACCCAAGATTCATCCTTTTCAATTGAATTTTTCAAAACCAAAATCGTTTTCACAAAATTCTCAATTATATCCCAATCGCAAAATCAATTATTCTAAACGACGAATATAGTTTTAACATGCACCAATTAACATACGCGTAAATGAAACATGCTAACACATAATATAGCTTAATCGAGCCAACCATGGCTCTGATACCACTGTTAGGTTGGGTTCTATTCCCCGAGTGGCTCGTGGCAGGGGAATTTAAAATTTAAACGTACAACCACCCGAAACAGGAATAATGGTGTGCTCGATTATGCTATAGAGAAGGTTACGAGAATTTTTACCTTTTCGATTAAATTCTCGCAACAACCAATTTGATCTTTTCAACCCTGTGATGCAATTCCACATGATTCCTTGGAGGAAATCACCCGTCAATTGTATCCTAGGTTTAGTTCTCCAAACGTCGCACCTCTAAGATGTATCCACACCTCGTTCAAGTCATCACCTACTTCGTTATTGGTGCTAGTCAATGAAATAGATCTAAGTCTAAAACCTAGGCTTGATTATGTGAAAGGATGGAATATGTGAATTGCTAAGTTCAACACATGAACAAAATGATGACATATTGGAATAAGGGAGGAGCCGATTTTTGGCTTAAGGATGGTAAGGAAAAACTCTCTACTTTTTCCAGCTAGGGGTTCGAATTTTACCTCTTAGGAAGCTTAGGGTTTTTAGTCTTGCATTGCCATATATATAGAATAGGAGTCCTAGAGTCCTAATCCAATTGCAAGACTTGGAGTCCTTTTCTTCTTCACCAAAAATTCGAATCCCTCATCCTTTTTGGGCTAAAATTCGGCCATCCTCTTTTATTGGAGTCCAAGAATTAATTCTTGACTCCATATTTAATTATGGGCTAAACCCATCAATTAAATATTTCCATATTATTAAAACCTATTTAATTATATTACTTATTCCAATTAGCTTATTTATTTAACTTGGGCCAAGCCCACCTAAATAAAATACTTGGACTCTACTTGGTCCATTAATTTAATTAATTCTATAAGATTAATTAAAATAGTCGAATTAATTGAATCGCCTCAATTAATTTATATTCCATATTAGGAAAGGACTAGACTTTCCTAATTTTCTCAATTTTCTTAAATTGATTAATCGCATCATTTAAGCAGGGACTCTCACGAGTTAAGTGTGTGACCCCTTAGGCTTATCTACTATCTAGTAGGAAGTACACTTTTCCAAAGTGCTAGTGTGATTTTCTAAAATAGAAAGCACTAGATTAAATCATTCCTTTGTTTTAATCAAGCCTCGAATTAATCACCACATTAATTCTCAACACTTAAAAATCGTGGTTACTGTCTAGCAACGGGCCACGAAGACCTAGATAAAGACGAAGATAAAGATACGCCTTTCATGATCTTGATCCTTGTATAAGTAAGATCCCTCCATCTAATCTCCCGATTGAATCTAGAGTAGTGGCTAAGGTCAAAACTCTATTAATTCAATAACTATTTTTCCCAAATACGGTGAGATTGACTTTCGACTGTCTAAACGAGGAAACCCTACGCCTCTTTAGATATCATACTTCAGCCGAAGATTCCTAAAGTCGATTCACTATGTAAACATAGGAGATTCACTGACAAGTTTGATGTCAGAGATAGATCCCATCTTGATTCTCACGTGCCTTTATACACAATCGGCCCATGTCTGATTTTGCCCATTTGTGATCATCTAAGTAATCATGTCACAAATCAAGACATGTTCGATTGTGTATAAGACATCCAATGGAACCTCATGTTCTAAGGATTACTCTTATACTACAAGACCACTAAAAGTTTCAGATTCGACTGGGATTCCATATAATGGAACTTCCATGGGGTTGTTCAGTATACCTATTCCCACAATAGGAACCCTCATATATCCATAGGCTTTCACCGTGCCAATATCTATGGAACGAGATACACTCTATCAAGAGTATGCATCATATAAGCAAGTCTTTTGGGTCTCATCGATATCCCTTCATCTCGACGAGCCCATTCACGACTTGGAACAAATGTTTAAGGATCATAGCCTTGGAGACATATTCCATCATTGCCATTCCAGATGCGCAATGATGTCCGATAGCTATGTGTGATCCCTTGGGACTTTATTCTAAGTTAAGACCAAGCTATATACACAAATAAAGAATGCTAAAAGATTAACTTTATTTATATGAAAAAGATCGTTTAGCTAGAGTTATTCTTACATAGATTGGCGCCCAAAATTGGTGCGTCGGGCATAAACTCTAACAACATCCACACATATTAGATCCACTTCTTTTATTTTATTATTTGGACATTTAGTTACTTTAGATTATTGCTTAGGTTTTCCTAATGGGCATAAAAACATTTGTTCTAATCCTATTTTGGTTAGGAAAGGTTATGATGTCGGTTTTATGAACAATTGTTGCGATATTTATTTTAGAAATAAATGTGTTGACACTGCATCTTTATTAAATGATTTATAGTACATAAATGTCCAATATAAATGTATAGTAAATTCTATATTCAAGAAACGTGGTATGTCGGACACAAGCCAAAAACTAATTAGGCACCTAAAGAGTTCAAGTTTTACGAACTTGAAAAGAATTGGTTCATAGGCCCACTAAGGTCAGAGCCCTATCCCACTTGTGAATCTTGTCTTATGGGAAAGATGACTAGGTCTCCCTTCAAAGGACATTTTGAAAGGGCTACTGAAGTTTTTAGTCTGGCACATACTGACGATCACTCTAGGTATGGTCTTGTCTACTTAATGAAGTACAAGTTTGAATCCATTGAATGGTTCAAGGAATTCAAGGTGTTGGTTGAAAAACAAACAGGGAAACATATCAACACTCTTATATCAGATCGAGGAGACAAGTATATGAGTGCCGGATTTGATGAGTTCTTAAGAGAACAAGGAATGGTATTAACAATTAACTCCACCAGCGACTCCACAGCTAAATAGAGTAGCTGAGCGATAAAACGGGACACTATTGGATATGATCCGTTCCATGCTCAATTACACTGATTTATCTATATCACCACGGGGTCATGCACTGCTTACAGCTACACACATCTTGAACAGATGTCCCTCAAAATCTGTTCATAAGACCCCATGTGAGATATGGAGCTGAAGGAAACCTAGTCTTAAACACATAAGGATATGGGGATGTCTAGTCTATGTGAAGAAGATGAAGGTAGAGAAATTGGAAGCGATGTCCTTAAAGGGATGTTTTGTTGATTTCTCAGAAGATTCCGTAGGATACCTCTTTTATTTGCACAATGATCAGAGGATCATTGTAGCCATGCAAGCTTTTTTTCTCGAAGAAGACTTCGTTCGAGAAGGAGGTGCAGGTAGAAATATCGTTCTAGAAGAACAAAACAAAATGCCTTTACAGACCACTGTTCAAGAAACCTATACTGAACCTAACCCAACATAACCACTAGCGCGTCGGTCTTGTAGAGCATCTCTACCGCCCGAGAGATATGGTTATCTTCTACAAGAAGAGCATAATATGTATATTGTAGCATTAGGAAACCATGGAGATGATCCATCCCTCTACATATGACCAAGCAATTGAGGATATGGACTTTGCAAAGTGGCTTGAGGATGTGAAAGTAGAGATGAATTGGATGTATTCAAACCAAGTTTGGACTCTTACAAATCGCCCTGGGGGCATTGTACCTATGAGATGCAAATAGATCTATAAGAGGAAGATTGATCCAAATGGAAAGGTTGATACCTATAAGGCCAAGCTAATGGTGAAAGGATATATTCAAAAAAAGGGCATTGACTATGAGGAGTCATTTTCACATGTTGCCATGATCAAATCCATCAGGATTCTACTTGCCATAGCCGCACACCTCGATTATGAGATCTAGCAGATGGATGTGAAAATCGCGTTTTTGAAAGGATTTCTCGAGGAAGACATCTATTTGGAACAATCTAAAGGTTTCATATCCAAGACCGATTTCTCTAAAGGTGTGTAAACTCAATAGGTATGGGACTCAAACAAGTCTTTCGCAGCTGGAATCTCCTTTTTGATGAAAAAGTTGGGAACTATGGCTTCATTGAGAACAAAGATGAACTAAAAAGTTTATTCATAAATATTGATCTATGAATTTTATTATATTCATGGGATCCTAGAATTTAAATCCGGTATTACACACATATGTTTTCCTTCTTTTTTATGTTGAAAATATCTAAACATTATAGTGCATGTAGTGACAAGGTTGTTTTTGTCTAATAATAACATTTAATTAAAATTTTCTACTAAAAGTAGTTAAAAGAGAGACATCTACGCTCTTGAGTGAGGAGTGTGTTCGACTCCCTTCAATGACAAATCCTCTCAAGCCAGCGGCAGGCTCAGTACCGCAAAGTGGGATTAGTCCCATACCCAATGTGGTGTGGGAAAACCCGTGGGAAACAAAAAAAAAACACAATAAAAGGGGAAATTTTAAGGTGGACCGGGAGTGTTGCTCCCAGTCCATTTTACACCACACATTCAAAATGAGTGGGGTGGTTTTCACACCCACTTACTCTGTGTAAACCACCCCACCCCACCCCACCCCTAGTGTTTGTGTGGTGAAAAATAAATTGGGAATAGCACTCTCGGTCCATTATAAAATTACCCCAATAAAAGTGCATGCCAAAAGATCAAACCTCGGTAGAGATGTATACAAATAACCTAGACAAACATTAACGAGCCATGTGTGGTTGACTTAATTTATATCACAAAATATTCAAAATGAAGAAAAAAAAAAGAACTGACATGGCTACGCCCTATATATACATATACATATATACATATATGTAATACAACTATAATTAATAGAAGTAGGTAATTGCACTAATTGTATTGACAACTACCACAATTTGTGTGATAAGAGTAAAAGAGATATTCTATCAAAAAAAAAAAGTAAAAGAGGTCAGCGAGACACGTTCCCTCCACAATAAAGTGACAAACATCAAATCCAAGATGTAAGAGAAGGTGCATATATACTAATTCTGTAAATATAACTGTCATTTCTTTATCCAAGTATAATTGCTTTCTGTTGACACCTATGACTTCTACTCTTTCACCAATTCAAATAAGTTTGTGTAATGCTTTATGTTATATACTTATATGTAAAAATGTGTGAGATATATATATATATAAAGAGAAAATTACATTTACACCCCCTATAGTTAGGCATAATTATAAATATACTCCCCAACTTATTTTAATTACTCACACCCCGTACTTTGCGAAAGTTTACATCCACCAGCTTCCGTTAAGGTTACACACTTACACTAGGGTTCTGTTAAACTTTTTGTGATTGACGAGAATGCCCTTATAATCAATATTATTGAATTTTGAAAAAAGAAAAGAAAAGAATACAAAAAAAATAAAACAGATGTTCAAAATATTAGAAATTATTATATAAATATTAGAAAGTATCTAAAAAATATTTAGTAAATATTTGAAATTAGAATAAAAGATCTTAAATATAAAACATTTAGTAAATGTTAATAAAGTTCTAAAAAATATTTGGAAAATATAAGAAACTATCTGAAAAATAAAAAGAATATGTAGTAAATGTTAGAAGTTATTATAAAATACAAAAAATATTAAATAAATGTTCAAAATATTAGAAATTAATATATAAACATTAGATAATATATAAAAAATAAAACAATTAGTAAATATTAGAAATTATTATAAAATTCACAAGTTATTATAAAAACATAAATATTATTTAGAAAGAGTAAAAAAATACTAATAAAAAATAGAAGAATATTTAGTAAATATTTGAAACTATTATAAAAATATTAGAAAATATCTTTAAACTTTTTATTTATTTTTAAATAAATGTGAAAGTGTTATAAAAATTATAAAAAATATATAAAACATTAATGTTGTAATTTAATTAAAATTAAAATATTTAAATATACTCTACTTTATTATATTTAAATATATTATAATATCTTATTTTGCAAAAAATATCTAATAAATGTTCGACATCTTTTAAGCTAATTTTAAATATTTAAATTTAAATATATTATAATATCTAATTTTGCAAAAAAATGAAAAATTCAGAGAAATGCAAATTGAAGAAAAAGTTTGTCTTCCACGTGACGCTCTTCGTCGCGACGCCAGATCCCCACTATCGCATCGCAGAATACCGCCGTAGCACCACTGAACATCGCCTACACCAATGCGAGCCTCCGTCCGCCGTAGCTCGAGATCGATTCGAATCGATTTCATTTGATAGAACTGAAATCAAACCAATTCACTTCAAAATGAGACGACGAGGCGGTGAAGAAGACACCGTTGTGGGCGATGGGCGAGGTGGAGCGAGGCGGCAGTGGGCGAAGAGGTGGAAGACGCAGTGAAGTATAAGATACGATGCGGTTTTCCTTTTTTCCCTTTTTCATTTTTTGATTTTTAAATTCTTTTTGATATTTTTTTAGGATTTAATCAAGGGCAATTTCAACTTTTCGACAATTCCGTTAGGGCAAATTCGACCATGTAAGGCTTTGCAAACTATAGGGAGTGTGAGTAATTAAAATTTTTTGGAGTGTATTTGTAATTAAGCCTAACTACAGGGAGTGTGGACGCAATATTCCCTATATAAATGGGGAAGATGTAGAGAGAGAAAAAATTGTGATATGAATAAATGGTTAAAAATCCCCTCTTCATATCGTAACTTACATTGTCACACATCTATTCATATGAAGTGTTACACAGTTAAGTATAGGGGTGTTCATGGTTTTCTGAAATCGTACCATACCAACTGTACGGCACCGTATCATACCGAAATAATGGTTTTTTTACTGTAAATTATAGGTTTTGGTACGAGCCGTACCCTACCAAATATTTTGGTATGGTTTAGGTTTTAGAAATCCAATACTGGTAAAAAATCGTACCAGGCTGTATGTGTGTGTATATATATATAACTGTTTATTATATATTATTTGTATAGTTTTAGGATTTATAAATACAAATATATAGGAAATTAATCTATTATCAAAATTTTTGGGAATGTGTGATGTTTTAGAAGTACGAAAAAAATTAAGAAAAATTTATAAAGTTGTCAATTAGTTAAAAGATAGATTAAAATTATTTTCTAGAATTATTTCAAACCTAGACTCCAAATCATAATATTAACACTAAGAATGTGAATTTGACTATAACAATTACTTGAGAAAACAGACGATAATGAGGTAGAAAACACAAAAATTTGAATTTGCATAATTTTTATGGTAGTTGGGTTCAAAAATCGCTCAATATAATAATTCCAACTATTATCGTGAAAGTTTACATGCTTATCATTTTACTTTTTATTAGTTTTGCTATTGTTTTTAATTTTATTAAGTAGTAGTTCTAATTAACAACTAACTTACAACCACATTTCTCAAGGGAAAGAGAAACATATTAATTCTAAGCATAAGTTTATTGCTTTTCATTCAAAAAAATTCTGCTATTGCAAAGTTTAGTTTTTTTTTTCCTTTTTTTTTCTATGAACAAAAGTGCAAAAGAAACAACATGTATTGAGATGAGAGATGAAATTTATTCTCTTTTAGTGTATTGTATTTGTATAGATAATTTTTCTTATGATTTTTTTTGCATAAAAAGTGGACATGACAATACATAAATAAATCATGTGATCTATATAGTAAAAATACCGCAAAACCGTACCAAAATCCTATCATACCGAATACGATGGTATAAATTTCGAAAAGTCCAATTAATGTATTAGTTGTCCTAAAACCGCAAATATTAATACGGTATAAATTTTATAAAAATACCGCACCCCTAATTAAGTAGCAAAGGATCTAGACTTCTCTTCTACCTATTAAAAATGTCGTCACTAGGAGCCCCAATGCACATTGCTAGCCCCATTACAATGAAGTTTTGTGTTCGAGTCCCATTAACTCTATTATATCTGTCTGCTTATTTTTATAATTGTGAGTTATCATTACAACATAACACAAGGCATTATTGATCGCCAGAAGTTAGGACGCTATGTGCCTCCTATGAGTTTAAGAGGCGACACTATCTCATACATGTAGCAATTGTCATATAAGTTTAAAAGGTAGCATTAATGCGCTTAGCATTTTATATCCCATAACACTTAACTCTCTTTAAATTGACGATTCACTCTGGTACTATTTGCCATGCCCCCAACTCACAAATCCGTTACATGCAAGAATCACCTCTAAAACTATTACGTCAAAACCCCAGTAATTATGTACTTTAGTCAAGTAGAATTACATTTTCACCTCATTCTTTCCAAACTTACACCCCTTTCTAGACCAAGAAATCCTATTTGATATGATGTTTCATTAATACAAAAATAGTTAAAATTTATATTTAACTTAAATAATTTTTTAGTTTCTGTTATCACTTATTGTTTGGGTAAATTACACCCAACCCCTTTGTGAACGACCTTATTATCACTCAGCCTCCCTATGAAAACAAAAATATCAACTTACCCCCCTGTGAATAAATTAAAGCAGCAATTTACCTCCCTACGCGCCGCACTCTCGTATTATGAGACTGGTTATCCGATTTTCATCAACAAAAGTCTGTTTTGCCCTTAATCTTACAACCGTTGGATCTGATTCACTAAAATCAATGGTTCATTTATTTTTATAATTTAAATTTATAAACAATACATTAATATTACTTATATATATAGATTTAAAAATATTTAAACTTATAATATATATATATATATATTTAAAAATAATATATAATGTACATATACATATATATATATGTATATATATCTATTGACCTGCACATTCGACCACCACCGGCCCATCAACGACCACCAGCCCACCGACAACCATCGGCCCACCGACGACCACCTCCAATCCACCACCTTCAACCAGCCACCATGCCGACCACCGCCGGAGCCACCATCCGCCCACGCCGACCCACCCCTGATAACCTCCACCTCTGCAAATCTGAAAATCAGCCCCTAAACATCTTCCTCGCACAAATTCAGCTCCCCAAAAAGACCACCGCCTCCGCCACATGCTCCGCCGTTAAATCCACCCCTTTCAAGCTAGTCAACGGCCCAATAAGGCGTTTCTCACCTTCAACACATTGCCCGCCGCGGCCGCCACCACCACCACTTGCTACCATCGCGGCCCCATGTCTACAAATCAACCACCACCGTCTCAATCGTACCGCCGCCGCAGCCATCTTCTATCTAAAAAGGCCCAACGAAAGGTTGGCTTCATGTAATTCTGCTATGCAACAGATGTTCAACCACTAGTTTAACACTTGAATTTTAGTGAGCAAAATATTTTCATGTTCTCAGAAAATGACAGGGAGGTTGGCTTTATTTTTGAGTTTTTTTATTATCCTTTTCTTTGCTCATTAGAATCCAACCGAGCTTCTAGAATTGCAAAATTGGTTTGCTTGCTTAGATTTGCAAATCTTGTTGCAAATTTGCAATTTCAGATTTTGAAGCTTTTGGGGGTGATTTGCAGAGGGGCAATGGGAGGATGGTGGCTTCGGCGGCGATCGGCGTGGTGGCCGGTGGGTTTGTAGTTTGAAGGTGTTGATTTGGAGGTTGAAGATGGTGGATTTGGAGGTTGAAGATGGTGGATTTGGAGGTTGAAGGTGGTGCGCCGGTGGTCCGCGGCAGCGGCGAACGTTCGTCGTCGGTGTTGGAGGAAGAAGACGAGGAAAGAAAAATAATAAATAAAATAGAAATAGTTAAAGAAATAAATTAATAATTAATAAAATTAAAAATAAAAGAAAAATTATATTGTGTATTATCTAAAAAGGACAAGGGTAGAAGAGTCTTTCAATAAAATTTTGTAAGCAAAATCACCATAGGGAGTCAGTAAAACATATTTTAAAAATTACAAGAGGGTAAGTTGATAATTTTTTTATCACAGGGAAGTGGAGTGATAATAAGGTCGATCACCGGGGGGTTGGGTGTAATTTACCCCTTATTGTTTTGACATATATAAGCATTCATGGGACGCAATTTTTTTTATCACTCTGACAAATACTTGGCTAATTTTGATATAAAGGATGTGATGGAATACAACTAACGTTTCGAAAATAAGAAAAAACATATATGCCTTAATTGGTTAGCATATCACTTCACTTCACGAAAATTAATTTTTTAAAGAAAATTCTTTGAAAAAATGGTATTCTATCAAGATTTTTTCATTAAAAAAATCTCAAAGTTTCTAATTTATCTTGCAAAATTTAGAAAAACTAGTTAACTTTTTGGAAAAATTCTTGAAAAAAAAATGAGAAAAAATAGATTCTAACTATTTATGATTTGACAGTTCACCCATCAATTAAAAAATTTTATTCGGCTATTCGCAACATTGAGAAGCAAATTAATTACATATTTTAATGCAAAAACAACACAAGGTGCAAAATAAAACCGATTTTGCCTATTTTTTGATATTTACATCGATTAATTTGACTAAAATTTGTATATGAATTATTTTATCTAAACACCAATTGAAACAAATTTCTAATAAAAAGAAATAACACATCAACCATAATTATTAAATATTTTTCTTTAAAAAAACTCTTCCAAACACATTCTTGACACCACTTTTTTTTATCCCTAAAAATTACATTTCTTTATTTTCTTAAATTAAAGAAATCTTTAAAATGAATATATCATCCAATTAAACCCACATTTTGATATAACAAAAGTAGTATGAAAACGATGGGAATAAGGAAATGATATTGAACATATAATCAAAAGGGTTCATCGTCAACTCATTTAAAGAAATCAGAAAATACATTGGTTACACGCAAGGTATTAAATGTCGGTACGGTGTCGATATCTACTAGCAAAGTTATGGAAATTTCGATAAAAATTTCGGGGATATTCAAATTTCGATTTCGATTTTAAAGAAATCATGAAAATTTATAGAAATATTTAGAAACTTATAATGAAATTTTGTGCAACTATAAATATCATAATTATGCATTTTTTACATAAATAATATTGTATATATAATGTCTGTATAGTGAATTTTGTCAAGTAGTATGACTAAAATCTGTGACGAATAATATAAAATAAATATGATTTGAGAGTAAAGTAATAACCAAATCTCCTAAAAATTTTATTAACACAAAATACCACAATCATTTTTAGACAACCACAATAATTTGAACTCATTCTTATTTAAAAATAAATAATTAAATATTATTTTAAATTTCGGAATATTTTTGGTTTGGTCAAAATTTCAGGAAATTTCAGAAATTTTGGGAAATTTCGGTAGATATTTAACAAAGTAGTTTTATTAAAAATTCGACATTTCGGGAAATATCGAAAATATCGAGAAATTTCGATAGATATTCTGCAAAATTGGATTAAAGATGAGATTTCGTTTCGAGACCCCCAAAAATTCAAAATTTCGATCAAAATTTCGAGATTTCGAGGAAATTTAAGACCAAGGTTGCTCGTCCAACAAATAGAAGATGGGCATGCATGACATTTATCCAAAGAAAAAAAAATGAAAAAAGAAAAGCTGTTCTTGGTCTATGTTAAGGGAATCTTTTAAGAGTACAAAGAAAGGCTTCCAATATTTTAGTGTGTATATATATATATATAATGAAATGATCCCTCTCTCTTTGTATCATCATTGATAATTATGTCATTCTGAGTGATTGAAAATCAAAAGGAATCTGAACGAATGATGCATATCGCCTCCATTAAGTCACCCCTCCACAAGAAAAAGAAAAATGTCATATAACTATTTCGTCATGCAACCTTGTCTTAACCGTCTTATCCACTACTATACTATTCTATGTTTTAGTATAACTCTTTTCGGATAAAAATAAATTGAATAGCGATGAACCAATATGATTGATTCGAGCTCCGTGATAATTCTCCACTTAAAATTATCTAACAACCCCCGCGTTCGAGTTCGATACGCTAGACGGTGGTTCAGACTTTAACACTTCGATGTGTTGTTTAATTTAGTTGTTCGGACCGCAATTATTCGATGAAAGGAAATTAAACAAAAAAAGGGAATTGAAGATACAAGTCCAGATACAGAATTTATCTATCGAATATTTAAATCTGATAAAAAGATAAACATTATACCTCCATATTAATCTCCAATTGAATACAAACAGCTTGCTCGAGCAACTTGATAAACTCAAACAGGATCACCAAATATCGATTCCACTGGATCTACGCTTCTACTGCTAATCTATGCTACCGACTACTCCTAATTATGCCTACTCCTAGAGAGAGAAAATAAAAGCAAAGTTGATGAAATTTTTGTCTCTCTTCTTTCTTTCTTCTCTTGGCCTTGCTTTTATCACGTACCCACGTTCATATGGACTGAAAACTGCTTCCGAACCGTACTTTTAAATTTCCTTTATTGGCGCGTCTTTGAACTAGGTAACTTCCTCCTTTTTGGATTTGCCTTCAGATTTGGATCCCATCGAGCCCATTTCGTATTTTACTGATCCAATGATTTTAATTGGGCTTGTTTGATTTGAGTCCATCTTCGAATTAGTCTTGGCTGTATGAGATATTTTATTTCAAGCCCATCTTCAGATAAAGGATGGTTTGGGCTTTCTTATCTGGCAAAGCCCACTTTATTTTGGGTGTAAACAAATGCCCCCCTAATACACGTGAATTAATTCAGATTTATGTGTATTAAAGGACATGTTTGAATTCCACATCATCAAAGGTCGCACCCTTTTTTGTAACAGATTTAGTACTAGGTGACCATTCGGATTCCAGGTCGTCAAAAGTCAAGCCTTTTTGTGACACACTATTCATAAATTTGGCGGCCATGCAGAGGCACGTCTTTCTGTATTCACCTTCGCCCCACGATCTTTCTATTAATGGTCATGTCTTTTCACTGACAAGTGATAAGGAACCTATATATTGTTTTGCTTCAGTTTTAGAGACCACAAGAATTCAAATTTCATTCCTCCTTCTTCTCTGGACCTAAAAGCCAACATTCCCCTTGTTACACCAGTTCTTTGTCTGCTTCAATTTCTCACAGAAATGGCTTTTGCTCCACATCGTTCAATACACAATCTAACCTCCTTAGTTCCTCAAGCATCCGTTTTGGATTGTAAGGAAACATAGGATCTCTATGATTAGATTAGGGCATTCGAAGCCCATTATTCTGATGCCAAAATCCTTTCGCTCAACATACCGTATATTGTCCCTCGATGGGCTTCCGACCGCCGGGGTCAAACCCTTAGCCACATAGCTTTGGGTCCTTGCTTCGAGTCATTTGCCTTTGAAGACGAGGCCTCCCATGTACCTAATTTGCTTGGGACATAGCCAGACCTCGAGTCCGATAATGTTCTGATTTATCTAAAGGGTGCCCGTAAATTTGCCTGGACTAGCCCAACAAAACCAACCATAGGTTGGATTGGCAATACCGACGCCTTTCCCTGGTTCAATCACCTCAATCGATTCCATGCGAAATGGGAGAATAATCGAGTAATGGGTCTAATTCGAATAGTCTGTTATCAAACTCTCCCTTTCGAGCAAGTTATGACGGATGCCCTAGCTCTTTTGTGGCATCCCTCATACAACTGTTTCGTTTTGCCTCGAGGGTTCCAGACTGTCACCCTCGAAGATGTGGCCCTGATTACAGAAGCGTCCCCTCATGGGATGATACTACGTACTGGTGAAGCAAAGGCGGGTGCTCGAGCACTCCTAAAGGCCACCAATATCTGGTTTAAAAACCATGGCAAAAGTGGGGGTGCCAATATTTCTTATTCAAGATTGGTCAAATACTTTATTGACACAGAGGACGAAGTACCCGATTTCGAGGAGGTACTCTTTTTAAATTATGTTTTCTGCCGCTTATTCATGAATGCGGGCTGTGCAGTCAATAAAACCTTCTTGCCGCTTGCCGCCAATATCGCCACAACAATGGAGCCTGTCGAATTAGGTCCTTTTGTTCTGGCCCACTTTTAGGTCTTTTGTTCTGGCCCACTGTGGCTGTGGCTGCTGTCTTGCTGGGCATTTCTATACTATCCAGAGCTAATAAACATCAGGATTCCTTCCCTCGAAGAGGAATCCCCTCCTTCGACGACCGTTCAGCCTGTCTCGAAATGGGTATGCTACGGGGAAGCAGCCATCAATCTTTTGATGCCCCTTCAAAAGGCTTCTTATCTGTTGGCATTAAGCACCGTGTACAATATTTTGTACATTTCTACTTGGTGTCCATTTTTCAAGACGAGACATGACCAAGCTTCGAACCATTGGTCTCATGGATGAGTATCACATCCATGACAGACCCTTCGAAGGTCAAGAGAGTCGTACTACTTACTTTTAAAAACTTTTTTTTTTAGGTCCATTACCCTGTGGCTGCGGTTTTGCTGGGCTTCTATACTATCCAGAGCTATTAAACATCAGGATCCTTCCTCGAACTAATTATTCGAAATGAGGATTGTCAACATCCCCTTCTTTGACGACCGTTTTTTACTCTGAACTGCTTATCAACCGTATGTTATCCCTTATTCACTCACTTCGAGGTGGAGATTCGAGAGGGATAGCCCCTTCGCCCAATATTGTGAAGGACTTTTCCAGGCTCTTCGAGCATCTGAGGCTCTGGCGGTGCTTCCTCTTAGAATTATTCCACCTGATCCTCCCTTGAAGGCGGAAAAAGGGAAGGCCCCAATTGCCACCGTTTCTCCCCCTATCACTCGAAAACGCAAGACTGGGGGTATTTCAATCCAAGAACCTTCTCCAAACCCTCAAACTGATGTTGAGGGCGAAAGTGATGATGACGTGCCCCTGATAATCCATAGGTGCACTAAATCCCAGCGGATACAAGGATCTTTTGAAGCTGGTAATCATCTTTTTCCTTTTTGATTTATACGTACATCTTTCGGATACTCTCTCTCCTTCGTATAAAAGGCTTCTTATCTGTTGGCATTAAGCACCGTGTACAATCTTTTGTACATTCTACTTGGTGTCCATTTCATCCGAGAGGCCTGCCCCTATGGCAGAGCCGGGACTTGTGACTGAGGGTATCTTGGAGACCAGTTTCCCTGTCAACCTCCCACCTCGAGGGTTTGATGATGCAGGAGCTTCTTCGAAGCCAACCGAGGGAATTCATGAGCCTCCCTATTTCGAAGGTATTGGTCTCATGTAGCTTTACTAGGTGTCGAACTTACTTCCGAGGAGATATTGGAAGATGTCGAGATTCAAGATGCTCCTCTGCTTCAGATTCAACGACAAACGTTGCCCTTCCTTGAGGCGTACTTCGTTCAACATTTTCAGGGACCACTGAATCCATGCCTTTCTCAAGGGAAGATTTAAACGAGTCTCTCAACGTGAATCCGATCGGCTTCGAGAGCTCTGGTACTGGAGTGTCGCCCTATGTTTATTGTCGTTCTTCTCCAGGGCCTGATAGATCAAGGTTTCACTCCCTTCGGAGAAGTGATTCACCCCACAGATCTCTTATATGCGATAATACTCCAGATTGGACGCCAGATTGCGACCTCCAAGCGAGAGGGATCGACTCTTGAGGTTTACTGCGTCCACCAGCAAATCACTCTTCTCACTCGTGATCCTTAGGTATACTGGCTATCAACGTATTGATAGACTCCTTGCGATTTATAGATAGTTCGTAAAATTCGACTATCCTTGTATTCTACTCACCATTTATAAATAAATTACCAGCTTTCGGCAATTTTTCGAGTATTATCTCTGCATTTTCTTGCCACGTACTAGGTGTATATTTCTTTAGATATTTAGCATTTAAACTTCTTCCATATTCTTTTCTGTTTAAGTATTGAAGTTTAAATGAATTTCCTGGTAGTTTGCTTGAGATTGAAAATGGCCCTTCCCACTTAGGCGACCATTTTCCTAAAAAGTGATCTTTCGAGCCTTCTGGCAATATCATTTTCCAGACTAAATCCCCTACTTCGAAGGACCTTGTCTTGACCTTTTTATTATAGCTTTTTTCTATTTTCTTTTTCTGGAGTTTGATTTGCTGTAATGCCATTATTTGAATCCTTTCATGGTCCAATTTCTCCATGGTCATATTCTCGATATACTCCTCTTGTGTGAGTTTTGATTGCTCCAAAATCCTTTGTGACTTGATATTTATCTCCATCGGTATAACACTTCGTGACCATACACTAATTGAAAAGGTGTAACCCCTAGGCTGTCTTCTTGATAGTCCTTAATGCCCATAAAGTGTCAATTAACAATTCATGCCACATTTTAGGATTGTTTTGTATATTTTCGAGATACATCCTTTAATTAATTTATTCGAAGATTCAGCCTGGCCATTTGCTTGGGCATAATAAGGAGTTGAATTTAACAATTTTATATTTTGCTCTAGAATTGAGCATTTCTGTACTATAAACACCCTAGCCTGGTCAAAAGTGATAGACTCATGTATCCCAAATCGAGTTATGATATTCTCCTTAATAAAATCAACCACCTGCTTTGAATTTATGGTTTCGAATGCTTTGGCTTCGACCCACTTAGTGAAGTAATCCATGGCTACTAAAATATAGTTGTGCTTCTTTGAAGAAGCTGGTTTTATTTCACCTATGATGTCCATAGCCCACCCTCAAAATGGCATGGCTTTATGATCGAGTTAAGTGCAACTGTCAGTTGCCTTAATATTTGCCAAATTTTGGCACTGTTTGCACCCTTTTGCATATTTATGCAATCTCGAAGAATAGTGGGCCAGTAAAAACTGTATCGGTGTATTAGCCACCTCATCTTTTGGCCAGCATGGTGAGCACCCCAGATCCCTTCGTGGGTTTCAGCCATGATAATAAACGCGTCCTCTAGATCGAGGCATTTCAATAACAGTCCCTGAGAATCCTTTCGATAAAGTTCTTGACCATCATAATAGTAATAGTGGGCCATTAGTTTCAACTTATTTGGGACCCCCCTTTTGGCTGGATTCTCTAAATATTTTATAATTTCGAGACGCCAATCTTCCTTTTCCTTGAAGATATCGACCTTATTAATAAGTAACGTCCTTTGTTCGAACAGTAATAAAATTCTTGTTTCGAGTTGAATTGTTGATTCGAGTAAATTGGGATCGATTTTATAACCTGATGCCATTTGGGCCAGATCATTAGCAGTTTGATTCTTTTCTCTTGGAACATATACAACCTCTACTGATTCGAAATAACTCATCAGTTGATGCACTCGAGCATATGAAGTTATTGATACTGGACTGATACATTTAAATACTCCCTTTACCTGATTTATGATTAATTGGGAATCTCCTTTTACTTCAATGTTTCTTGCTCCTATGTCGAGTAGTATTTCCAAACCTAAAATGAGAGCTTCGTATTCTGCTCTATTATTTGTGCAATCTCCCTCGATCTTCGCGCACATTTTAGTAATCAATTTTGATGGGGATATGATGTATATCCCTACCCCAGCACTATCTCGAGTGCGACTTTGTCAACGTTGAAGATTTCGAGCGATTCATCTTTCATTGGAGGGTGATCAGCTAAGAAATCAGCTATTATTTGACCTTTTATGGCCCTTTGAGGCACGTAGAATAAATCAAACTGGAGTAGACTGAGACTCCATTTACTTAACAGTCCCTTTATCATAGGTTGATTGACCATAAATTTAATTACATCAGTTGGTGAGACTACTTCAATCGAATAGGAAATGAAATAGTGCCTTAACTTAACTGATGCAAAGTATAGGCTCAGACACCATTTTTCAATTGAGGTGTATCTTTTTTCGGCATCATTTAAGAGCTTACTGAGATAAAAAATAGATTGCTCATATCCTCTATCATTCTCTTGCACGATTAGGCATCCAATCGAATGGTCAGCCGCGGATATATATAGTCTCAACTTTTTTCCTTTTCGAGGAGGGATTAATACTGGGGGTTGAGTCAATTAACATCTTATGGCTTCGAAAGCCTCTTGTTGTTTGTCTCCCCAAACAAACTCGTCTTCATTTTTTAAACGTAAACGTAAGAGGGGTGAGAATGCTTCTGTTTTCCCAGCTAAATTAGATATGAACCTTCGCAAGAAATTAATTTGCCCTAGAAAACGTTGAAGTTCTTTCTTATTTTTCGGAGGTTTGGCCTCCAATACGGCCTTAGCTTTATTTCGATCTACCTCGATGCCACGATTATGAATGAGGAAACCTAAAAAGTTTCCGACTTCAACACCGAAAGCACATTTTAATGGATTCATTTTTAATTTGAAATGCCTCATTCGTTCGAAGGTTTTGGTCAAAGAGTTCAAGTGGTCTTGATAGGTCTGAGCTTTAACCACTATATCATCTATATATATTTCGAGGGACTTACCTATAAGGTCATGAAACATATAATTCATTGTTCTTTGGTATGTGGCCCCAACATTTTTTAATCCGAAGGGCATGGCTGCCCATTCGAAGGTTCCTGTGGAGCCAGGGCATCGAAAAGCCGTTTTGTTTCTGTCTTCTTCGAATATTTTTAATTGATAATATCTTGAGTAACCATCCATAAAAGATATCAATTTATGCCTCGCGACTGCATCAATCAAGATGTCTGCCATAGGCATAGGATACTCATCTTTCGGTGTGGCTTTGTTCAAGTCTCGAAAGTCAATACATATTCTCACCTTCCCATTTTTCTTTATTACTGGACAATGTTTGCCAGCCACTCGACATACCGAACTGGTCTTATGAACTTAGCCTCGACTAATTTTTCAATTTCATCCTTGATTGCTCCCATTAATTCTGGGGACATTCGTCTAGGCGCCTGTATTACTGGAGTAAAGCCGGGTTTAATCGGCAACTCATGTTGGGCTATGTTCATGTCAATCCTAGGCATTTCATGATGAGCCCATGCAAAACGATCTTTAATTTTTTGTAGGATCTCGATTAACTTGTCCTTTTCCAATTGGTTTAATTTTGCACTTATATAAGTCACTCTTGGACTTTCTATAGTCCCGAGATTGACCTCTTCTAGAGGGTCTTGGATATCCTTTCGGATATCTTCATCAGGTTCTATAACTCCTTGCTCGAACATATCAGTCTCACAGTTTTCTTTGTTTTCTAAACATTCGATCGTGTTATCACTAGTAGCTGTACTAAAATTTTCGAGTAAAGCATGGTTGTAAATAGATAAACCAGAAATAACTTTTTCGATTAGCAATTTCTTAATTAAGCATTCGGTTACATCATTACTTCTAACTTTGTCCATTAAAACTAAAGATTTACAGAATTTTCTACTTCGACCTATGCTGAATTACCGTCTACTTTGGCTGTAGACTGTTCCACCTCTTCTCTAGCTATAATGCTTCCATCTCCACCTTCTACCCCTACCGTTTCAATGGCCGGATATTGTGGAGCTTGTTCGTTCTTCACTTCGAACTCTCTGGCCAAGTACCTGCCATGAACAATATGGGTGTCAACAAAATAGGAATTTTTCTCGGCTTTGATTATTTCGAATTTATGTCTGTTCCAACAGACCAAAACCTGATGTAGGGTGGAAGGGATACAATAATTTTGGTGTATCCAATCTCTCCCTAGTAAGGCATTAAATGATGGTGAATTCGTGTTCACCACAAAAAATGCAGAGTACGAGCTCTGGGTCCCAACCCTTATTCGACAAGGTAAGACTCCAACCACTCGAGTGGCTTGTCTGGAAAAACTATATACCGAAACATCAGTAGTGACTAGGTCTTTCACTGTCTTTCCTATTTGTGCTAATGTTTTTTCGGGTAAGATGTTAACAGTAGCACCATTATCTACTACAATTTTATTAATTTTAATACCTTCGATTTCAGCTTCCACGAATAATGGCCTCATATGGTTGTTGTTGATCTTTTCTTTCGAAAATAAAAGATCAATTAAATTTTCATTTTCTGACTTCGTTTCAGACAACCTATGGTTCAAAAGTTGAGATTTAGAATTATCACCTGAGTCCGAAATGGTCAGCATCTCGAGTGATTTTTTTTCCTCTTCTGTTATATCATCTTTTGCAGCAAATGATGCTGGTAACACTATCACCATATTCACGTCCTTGTCTTCTTCGAACTGCAAGGCTCTCTTTAGGGAAGCTTCCTTTGCTTTCAATTCGGCTTTGTTTGCTGAACCTCCATAAGTGTCATCTCCCAACAAGATGTCTAGGTCATCACCTGACTCGAAATCATCTAAGTCTTCATCCTCTTCGAACTTCACACTTTTTCCTTTCAGAGTGGTCTCTTTGAATTGGTCACTCAATTGGTCTATCTCCTTCTCATATTCATCCATTTCAGGCTTCGCTTCCACCTTAGCTTTTAACAGGCCTTTGTTTAATGCCTCCTCTTCGATTCGGAGAATAGCGATAACGGCCTCTTGCTGCATTTCTAAGGCCACAGTAGCTCGAGAGTAAGCTACTTGCTGTTTGATAGCCTTCGGGTGGCTACTTTTCTTCTTCTTGATCTGCCCGCTAGATTCACTTAGACAGCTAAATGGAGAATCTCTTCCTGCTAATGGTGGCCTTCCATAACCTCTGCCTCCCCTTCCTCGAAAATGCCGGTTATAAGGTTGGAAGGAGAAGTTGTTGTTATCGAACCTTTGCCTTTTGTTCCATTTCTTTTGATAAGACGGGATCCAATCAGGGTCATTCGGGATTACCTGAAGCCTCACCAACTCATAATGCAGAGTATCGGCACAATGACTGCAGAGTACCTTCTGCATCTGGGTAAGATTCTCAACCACCCTCGAAGGGACCTGATAAATTATTTCACACTTGGGGGTCTCGAGTGCCTCCTTGTATGTTTTCTCCTCAGCCCTTGGTGCCCGAGGAATCACTTCGACTAGCGACTCTTGTTCCTTGGGTCTCCCGTCTTGACCAATCTCCAAGATTAGTTTATCTATCACAGATACGATAATCTTACCCCTTTCGAGCTGTTTGGCCACAAATCGCCTGAAGATTTGGCATTGATCAGTGGTGTGCATCGTGTTCATGCGCCACCTGCATATGCCCTCGAGTCCGTCATCATTGATTTTTGGGAAGGTCAAGACTCCTTCGTCTATGAGTCTATTAAAGAGCCTGTTTGCCAATTTAGCTTCCTTCGAGACCTGTTCATTAAAAGATTCAGATAAAGTGTCAGAATTCTCGAATGAACCAATTAGCACAGTATTAATTTCAAAATTTAAAACAGGGAAAGGATCTTCATCTATATTCGTTTTTTGATTACCAGGAAAGGTTATCTCATTCGAGTCTAATTTTGAATGTACTAAATTTTGGAACATGACACATTCTTTTGTCTTGTGTGTAAAGGCATTATGCCATTTACAATAAGGTTTTCCTTTGGCTTCTTCCTTAGTTGGGAACCGGTGTTTCCCTTTAACTCTTAGTTTTTTATTAGCTAATAACTAGTCGAATATCTCTTCTGTTTTTGCTACATCAAAAGTATATTTCTTATCTTTTTTCGATTGTAAAGAACCCATTGCTTCACATTCTTTTGGTTCGAGTGCCCCACACTGATATGGGGGCCCTTTTATGAACTCTGCGAGGTCTACCTCATATGCATCTTCGAATACCCAAGGTGCAGATATTTCGAAGGTATTAAGTCCTTGGTGTTTCCTTAGACTTTCTTCCCTTAACATATTTTTGTATCTAGTGGCACCTTCTACCAAGCTTCAAAAATCTGGGAATATCATTCCATCGCATTTTATCTTAAAATCGAAGGACATATTTTGTTGTGCCAATTGCACAAACTCAGACTCAGGTAGATTCAAATGGCACTTGGCTCGAGCCTTTTTGAATCTTGATAGGAATTCTTCTACAGACTCCCCTATGTTCTGTCTAATTTTAGCCAGATCACTCACGGATATCCCAGGATCCGTTCGAGCGAAGTGATTTTGAAATTGGAACTGCATTTCGTCCCAAGAATGTATTGAGTTCGAAGATAAGTTAATATACCAATTAAATGCTGACCCTGTGAGAGAACTAGGGAACAGTCTCAATTTAAGGTAATCTTGGTCGGCTGCCTCTCGACACTGACAGGTAAATCGAGATAGATGTTCTAAAGCTGATACGTTATCATCTCCCGAAAACAGTGTAAAGTTCGGAACCTTATATGTTTTAGGAAAAGGAAAATTCCTATCTACCCACTTGGGGTACGGATTCCTCGGAATTAGTCTTTGGTTCCTTCGGAAGCCAGGACCATACATTCTCTCGATTATTAACTCAATTTGATTTCCTAGAGGATCTTGCACTTGTGGTCCAAGGTTATCCCCCATGTAATTGTTGGGAATGGCTTGCCCCCCAGCATATGGTATCTGGCAATTATTTGGGGTGTATGTATAATTTGGGTTGTTTGGAAATCCAGGGAAACTTTGATTTCCTGTATTCATATTGTTATTCGAGGTTCCAGGAAAATTCGGTCCCTGATATCGGCCTTGCCCCCTAGCTACATACTCTGGGGCAAAGTTGAATCCTATCTCGGGTCCCCCAAAATTCGTATTCGGAGGATATCCTACTGGGATTTGTCCCATTCCATTCGATGGCAGGGGACCACTAGGCCTCACATTTTGTGTATTAAGCGGGTTCGAACTTATACTATACACATTAGGATGTGGTGCTTGGTTATGATTCGAGTTCATATTCTGAAAATTGTTGTTATTGTTATTATTGGTTTCGAGAGGTGAGGGTCTTGAAGTTTGTCCGATTTCAAATTGACCATTTCTAGGCCCGTTCTCTCGAGGATACCCCAGAGGAACTTCGTTCGGGTTAAGATACCTACTTTGGGTCCTAGGCTCCAACAATTGTGATACTTTCTCGATTAAAATATTGTGCTTGCTTATTAAGGGTTCGAGACTTAATGCTACTTGCGTGTTTATCATATTCGAGAAAACATCACAAGTTTGATTAAAGATTTCACCGAGTTCGGATATGACTCTGGTGACTTCCCTGGCTAAACCATCTCGAGCACTCACTGCAATGTCTTGCACGATTGCTGTGAATAATCGAGCGGACTCCTGTGCTAATGCTCTGTATTGATCATTGAATTCCCTTCTTTGATCTTCTCGAGCACCAGCCAGGGTCTGTTTCATGAGACAGACAAACTGTTCGTACATTTTGTCCGCTCTGACCTTGTTTTTTGCTACCGGTTGGATATCTAACTCCTCGGTGCATTCATCACGAGAGAACTCGTCTGACATTGATAATGATTTGGTTATTATGATTTAAATGTTCTTCAAGAAATTAACTTCATGGGAACCTGCTCCCACTGTGGTTGCCAAAAATTTGTTTCCGGATAAAAACAAATTGATTAAGGATGAATCAATACGATTGATTAGAGCCCCGTGATAATTCTCCATTTAGAATTATCTAACAACCTCCGCGTTCGAGTTTGATACGCTAGACGGTGGTTCAGACTTTAACACTTCGATGTGTTGTTTAATTTAGTTGTTCGGACCGCAATTATTCGATGAAAGGAAATTAAACAAAAAAAAAGGGAATTGAAGATACAAGTCCAGATACAGAATTTATCTATCAAATATTTAAATCTGATAAAAAGATAAACATTATACCTCCATATTGATCTCCAATTGAATACAAACAGCTTGCTCGAGCAACTTGATAAACTCAAACAGGATCACCAAATATCAATTCTACTGGATCTACTCTTCTACTGCTAATCTATGCTACCGACTACTCCTAATTATGCCTACTCCTAGAGAGAAAAGATAAAAGGAAAGTTGATAAATATTTTGTCTGTCTTCTTTTTTTCTTTTCCTGGCCTCGCTTTTATCATGTACCCACGTTCATCATAGCCGAAAACTGCTTCCCAACTGTACTTTTAAATTTCCTTTATTGACGCGTCTTTGAACTGGGTAACTTCCTCCTTTTTGGATTTGCCTTCAGATTTGAATCCCATCGAGCCCATTTCGTATTTTACTGATCCAATGACTTTAATTGGGCTTGTTTGATTTGAGCCCATCTTCGAATTAGTCTTGGCTGTATGAGATATTTTATTTCAAGCCCATCTTCGGATAAAGGATGGTTTGGGCTTTCTAATTATCTGGCAAAGCCCACTTCATTTTGGGTGTAAACAATAACACTTCCTGGTTCGTTGTCTCAGGCAGCATGAGTACAACTAAAGTAATTAAAATTGGTAGGATGTGGCGTAGTAAATTTAGGGGAAAATTGCATATTTTCCCACTGTGAAAGTCGAAATTTGCTAGAAATTAAAACTCCTTGTATCAAAAAATAATCACTCTTGCATTTGTGTTTATGAAAATCATGCACGAATACCCCTATTCGTTACAAATTAACGAAGAGTGTCATGCACTCGCCCAAAGTGAGAGTATGTTAATTTTTTAATTGAATTTTATATGTAAAATGACTATTTTATCCTTTCAAATACAAACACTTTTCTTCTCTATTTTTCTTTTCATCTACTTTTCTTTCTTCTTCCCCTGAACACCTTTCTTCTTCCCTCAATAGTCACACCTTCAACCACTGTCTGCTGCACCACAAAGAGCGACCCCTAGCATAGTCGTCGCTGCACCACCACCCATTCCTGGCGCCATACAAGTCACGAAATCAACATGCACCGAGATCTCCTCCATCTCAAGTCGACGACATGACCAACGTATAATACAAATCGAGGGCAACAAGTCAACAACTCTACCTCCATTCCAAAATCACACCTGTCGGACCCCATTTTCAGAACTTTTGAATTTGCTAACCCAAAATTGCAACATGACTGCTCCTATTTTTTATTTTTCTTCGGAACTTTTCTAAACTTTTCTCATTTTTTTTTTCTGAATTGTTTTGGTTTTTCCGAGATTTGTTGAATTTTAAATATATGTTTTATTTTTTCTATCATGAATCTTTTTTTTTATTCTTTCAAATTTTTTATTCTTTTCTATAAGTTAAGAAATTCTTTTTTAAATTTTTCTAAATTTTTGTTCTAATTTGTTTCTGAAAATTTGATATTTTTTTCTCTTTTTTATAAATTTTCTGGTTATTTTTGAGTTTTAGGATTTTATTTTATTTTATTTTTTGGGAGAAATATGATCCGTTAATTAAAGAAATTGATAATCCAGAAAAAATGAAAAAGATTTGGACCGTAAATTTATGTTGTTAAAAATTTACAAACATCTATTGTTGAGATGTAAAGAAAATATTTGTTTTGAATTAAATAAAACCAAAAAGGATAAATAGAATCTAGTTGATTAAAAGTGATCCAACGGCTGAGACTAAAGAAGAATAAAGATAATGTTTATTAAAATGGGGGGCATAACATGAATTTTAGAAAATATGTTTACGCCGTTAGTCTTAACTGACCGAAAGGGAGAGTATGCAATTTAAAAATTACATAGGGGATATATAGGCTACTTTACTAACACATGGGTGTTTCATGCATGTTTCATGTTTTATAGAGGGGCGATATGCAATTTTTCCTAAATTTAGGAAAATTTTGATTGAAATTTCGGGAATATCGAAAATTTTGGTTTCGATTCAAGAAAAACCATGAAAAATCATAGAAATAATTGAAAATTTTAAATGAAACTTTGAATATCTTTATTCAACACAATTGTGTATCTTTTACACTAATTATAGTGTATATATGAAATATATAGTGAGTTTTGTTAATTAGTGACATTACAAGTTTTTGCGAAAATATAATATAAATAGGATTTTATAGTAAAATAATGACTAAATCTCATAAGAATTCCATTAAAGTAAAATATATACAACTTCGATAAAATATATTATTCAAAACCATATGAGAATTTTAAGGAGTATCAAAATCACTATCATGAGATCTCATACATTTACTTTTATAATTGAGAAACTAATTTCTACACAATATAATTAAACAGTAGTTTAATTTTATTTTAAATTTTGTCAAATTTTGGGATTTGACGAAAATCTTGAGAATTTTTGGTAAACTAATATTAACATTATTTAAAATTTTGAAAAATTCCGGATTAGACTAACATTTCAGGAATTTTCGGTGGATATTCTGCAAAGTCAGATTGAAATTGAGATTTTGCTCCGGGATCTTAAAAATCCAAACTTGCGACGTTTCAATAGAAATTTAAGAGGAGTACAACCCATAGACCGAAGATAACATTGTTTGTTCATCTATAAATGTGTGGCAAGTGTACATATACTTAAATGGTGAGAGAATATATTGCATGTGATTTTGAGAGGAAAAAAAATTGAGAATTTTCTTTTCATATACTTAAGCATCAATGTATACATTTATACATATCTATGAATATTGCAGAAAGTATTAAAAAATTTATAGCATTGACTCTAGCACACCACCGGATGATTCTTAGCCACACCCGGGACTTGGGCTCCCGAAATACATATCTATGTATATGGCAGAAAGTATTAAAAAATTTATAGCATTGACTCTAGGACACCACCGGATGATTCTTAGCCACATCCAGGACTTGGGCTCCCGGAATACATATCAATGAATATTGCAAATAGTATTAACAAATTTATAGCATTGACACTAGGACACCACCGAATGATTCTTAGCCACACCCGGGACTTGGGCTCCCGGAATGAATATTGCAGAAAGTATTAAAAAATTTATAGCATTGACTCTAGGACACCACCGGATGATTCTTAGCTACACCCGGGACTTGGGCTCCCGGAATACATATCAATGAATATTGCAGAAAGTATGAAAAAATTTATAGCAATGACTCAAGGACACCATCGGATGATTCTTAGCCACACCCGGGACTTGGGCTCCGGAATGATCTACATCCCTCCCCATATATTGTTCACATGGGGTCCTCCATATATGTATCTATGTGAAGGATGTAGATCTTCCTGAAACTCAAGTTCCTGAAGTGGCGAAATATATAACCCGACGCCACCAATGCCCCCACTAAAAATAATATAAAACATCGCTATCTCAAATGGAATACTTTTATTTTGGACGTCTAGAGAAACGGAAATCTTCATTTAAGAAAGACTTAATTTAAAATTACAATGGTGGTACAATCACAGTAAGAATAAATAAAATTAAGAGATAGTGTCAAAAACTGAATACTGACTATAGTTATTATTTTATCACAATATTGTCACAATCTTAATAATGATATATATTATGCTATAGCTATCATTAGCTTTAGCTAACGATGCATGTATATTTATATTACAAATATGCTCATTTAAGTCCTTATAGTAATTCTTTATCGTCATTATACGTGTATCACCAGATACAATTAAATATGATAATTTTACACTAGTTCTTGAGTCCCCACTCCGCAATAAAGACAACCTACAAATTGTATTCAGAATTTTCGTTGCCAACTCTTAAATGGAACGGGATGGAAATTCAAAACAAACATTTAATATATAGGAGATAAAAGTAGTATATAGTAGGTGTATTTCTTCTGGAGACTCCACCCTCTTTTTCTCGTTGTGCCAATAATTAATAATCAAGCATTTAGATTATCAACAATTTGACAACTACTTGTAGAAAATAGCAAAGTTGGTGAGCCAAAACTTAATTGCATAAAGTGTTAGACAAGTCTTTATCAAGCGATTGGCATGACTTGATTTAGATGAGATGTTTCCTGCACATTGATCCACCTTCAGTTTCACTTTCCTAACCGATAATATAAGGGACTAAGGCTATGTTTGGTTATGTGTTGGGATTGTATTTTGGTGAGAAATTTATGGAGATACATGCATGTTTGATAAAATTATGTTAGATTTTATTTTGACAGTTGGTTTTTGGGTGTTTTTTTTGGTGAGATAGTATTTGGTTTTGTTTCCAGAGGGGAACAAAAGTTATTGTAACAGTCAAATTATGAAATTTTTATCTGTGAATAATTAATTAATGATTGAAAATTATAATATAATATGATCTAAACCACCGTTTCACGGCTCTTGAGACCTCTCTTGCCGACGCTAATCACGCTCAACTACTGGTCATGAAAGAACACTTCGACCAGCGTCTGACCACTCTTGAAGCCTCTGTCGCTCAGATTGCTACTCAAGTCAGTCTTCTTACTCAGCATTTCATACAGACTGATGATGGCAATAAGGGGGAAAAGAAGGGAGAAAAGAGGAAATCTTCAACATCTAAAGATCAAGATCCTCCTCCACCATCCAAGCATCAACATATTGATACTTCCCTCACACTAAGTACAGAGCCAAGGTATCCCTATCCCTCTTGGGTAACTACCTCGGTGGGAGCATCCAATAAAAAGGAAACTCCAAGAGTGCTCTATCCAAATCTTCCATTACCTTCAAGAGCACTGCTTGAACAATTTGATATTCCTCTTCTTAGAGCGTCAATTCCAGAACCATCTGATCCAGCAGTCTTAGCCTTAGAGCGAAAAATGTCTGACTTTGACCAAACCTTTAGAATTTGCTTACGATACATAGGCATCAGTCCAGAGGAATGGGATAAGCAGTTCATTACCTTCAAGGCACGACAAGTAAAAGAAAACAAACATATAATCAGTAAAGATCATGCAGCGATGATGACGCTAGAAGATCAGATAACTGAAGCAATCCGTGCTGAAATGACTAAGAGATACAAGATCAAATCACGATCTTGATTTTGTTTACTTATGATTCTTTCACTTCAGTTGTAAAATGCTTGTACTATGAAAGATATATATAAAATGCATTTTACAGCTGAAACATCTCGTTGAAGCTCAAACTAACTTACTAACCTACGCTAACTCATACTTTAGGTATCTAACGCTTGAACTAAAAAAAAAAAAAGTATTGTCATCATCAAAAAGGGGGAAATTGTTAGGAATTTCATGTTAGATGTTTTGATGATGACAAATTCTTCATGTTAGACCCCAAGAAATGTAAAGTATAAAAGCTTTCATAGAACAAATATGTAAGCGCCTGAAAGCTCGTGTTTTTACACTAGACTTGTATTTTTATAGAGTTTAGACTAAGAATGTGATACTAAATCACTAGAAGAATTCTGCGTAAGCCTACCAAGTGATGAAGTTGAAGATCAAGCGTCTGAAGAAACAGTAAAGATAAAGATTAGTCTCAAGCGTCCGTCAAACGCTAAAAGACTATCCCGGGTTACGAACTCAGCGCTCAAGATTTGTTATGGACCTTAGACCAAGTACTTAACACTAAATCAATGATAGAATTCTGAGTGAGTCTATCAAAGATAAAGTGAAAGGACAAGCGTCTAAAGAATCGGGCAAAGATTGTGACATCTCTCAAGCGTCTGATTAACAAAGAAGACTACTTTCAAGAAGCCTAAATTCCAAAGGCTCAAACGCCTAGTTCTCCAAGCGTAACCTGAAGATTCAAACCCAAGTTATCAAAGATGCATGAATCAACGGAAATTATTCCCAAACGGAAATAAAACAAGATGCATCAAAAGTCGGATAAGTGCTATTAAAATATAAGCACGACAACTTATGGACAAGCCATATCTTTGACCTAGACTGTCAGATTTATGAAACCAAGACCATGCCTAACCAATTAAATATACCCAAAGTTAGGATTGTTAGAACTCATGGAATGTTTAGGGAAACGAGACTCCAACCGTGTCCAACGGACAAAATCTCATAACAATCTATAAATAACCTTTTTAGCAAAAGGGACAAGACAGACACATATAGAAAAACATCTGGACGTAAAAACAAAAAAGTCCAAAACGTTGCTGAATTGTTTTTAAAAGAAAAGCTTATACACTCCAGAGCCGAAACCCTTTAAGCTTTCTCAAATACATTCCTAGACAGTCACTCATATCTCAAACCTCTTTTTTAAGAAGAACCTACACTACCATTGAGATATCTCCAAGTTGTTTGAACTTTCCAAAAACAAACAAACCCGTGATCAAAACCATCAACACCTTTCATCTGAGTGAGAAAGCTTGTTGACTTACGAGCAATATTTTTGTGTAAAAGAAGCTTGTTGAAGTTGATCTCTATTGGAGCTGAAATCTGTGTGACCAAGGAGTTCCGAGATCAAGTGTAACTTGCACCATTTCTGAGTGAAAGAAGCAAGGGGATAGAATGTCTTTAGTGGAGCTGAAATCTGTGTGACCAAGGAGTTCCAAGATCATATCCAATCTCCCTCTATCTTGTAGAAGTCTCTGTGTGACTCTTCGATAATCATCATAGTGGAAAACCTCCCTGATAAAAGGAGAAGAAGGACGTAGCTGGGATTACATCACCCAGTGAACCTTAGAAATATCTTGTGTCATTTACTTCTTTAAGCATTCATTGTTTTACTGCTTTACCATTCATATTGCATACATTCTGATAAAGTTTTAAAACAACTAAGCGACTACTCTTGATTAACAAACCGAACGCTAAGTTATAAAATACTTCCGCTGTGCTAACCCTGATTTAGTGACTAAACTCTGCCCTACTTTGGTAAGCGTTGAAATCACCAAGTCTAAGTTAACTTTTTCCAAGCGCCTGAAACTAGCGCTTAAGTCATTATCTCTCAAGCGCCGCACCCAGCGCTCAAAGCTTTCCGAGCGTTCAAATACTTCAAAGTGATACGAATTTTTTTAGAAGTCAAAAAAAGGACTTCAGGGTCTATTCAATCCCCCCCTTCTAGACCCTTTCGTATACCACTTGGGACCAACAGTCATTAATGCTTTGGCCAAAGATTTTAATTTCACAACACCTATGACGTGCATGTTGCTTCTCATTTACTTTTGAGACAGTGAATCCCCTATTGGCAGTCCATTTCTCACTGTCGAACGCACCAATTAAATCATACTTCGAGGTCGACCCCCACTAACGGGTGATTGGGCCTAACTACTCTAATAACTTATTCAACAGTACGAGCACAATGTAAATGACTCCTTAGGTCTAAAGTTCACTCATACTATTATAATGGTAATCATCATCATTGACTGTCACTGAGAAAAAACCTATGTGATAGGATTACAACGATTCGTGTTCGAATATGTTAACTCCGTTAGCCATATTCATGACACCAGCTCCAACTATCCAATCAGTGTGAGAATAAGCACATTCCTTGTCAAAGCAAGTGTCATACGAGTCGAATTGAAACGCCCAATTAAGATTCTTTAACTCGCGAACCGTCTTTATAAGATCAAGCACCTAACTCTACCAGTTCTCCTACTTATCAAATAAGCAGTTGTGAGTACACCTTGATCCTAAGGACCTATTTGTTCAATACATTAAATGCCACAATTAGATTTATAAGAACAAAATCAATGCCTTTTATTAATCAATAATAATGTTCATACAATATAAATAAAACACCCTCTTATATCTAATTCCTCAATGGCATGGAGGGCATAACACCTAACAAGTAGAATCTCCAATCTTAAGACATGAACTTAAGTGATGATCGAGGATTTGTTTTATGCCAAGTGGGAGAGTAAGAGCTAAGAAAGTCTTTTGAGAATAGACAAAGGCTAACTTTACCATTTAAATTGCACTTAAGAATGCGGCGATGAGGGATATCTAGATATGTGAACCTATCTTATAGATAAGATGAGGTTCTACCAGTCGAATATCAAGTACAAATGTACTATGATTATCGATAAGGGTGTAAGTTTTGAGAAAGAGCAAGGTCTCACCTACTATCTGTACATACCTAATGGCAAGATGAGTAATCTAAGAGATTATTTTATCAGAGTTGACGTTCGAGTGGAACAAGTCAACTCGACGAAAAATGTGGCAAACCCTTTTCATCTAAACCCTTGAGTAGGAGCTGTGTTCAAAAAGGTCATTTAGATGATGGACCTGTGTTGGAACATTAACAATAGGCTCTTGGGTAAGTGGGAGATTGAAAGTGGCCCGATGAACCATATGTTGGCTTGAACACTGGATCATAAGCACTGTGTCAGTCTTATCATTTAGATTATATCAAAATTGTTGGAATGCTTCTTTATTGTTGACCACTCAAGAGATTATAGATAAAGATCTCATGGATTGCATTTGGTTAGGGGAGGCATTCATGATACCTATGGAATGCTCTCAAAGACCGTAATCCTAAAATACATTCCAAGTTATAGAGGTTGTGAGATGTGGGATGTCACTAGCCTCGCCATGACTTATTCGTGCGTGTAACTCTCCCAATAGGTTGATGCATTCCATTATCGATGGCTAGTATAGCCAATACATGCATGAAGATTCATACTTTGGGTAAGTATGAAGTTGAATGGCCCGCTAAGGATTCCTCATTGGTGCTGTCGAAGTTGGAGTCCTTGGGTCTCGTAGTGTGAGATAATCCTTAGACCTGATGTCTTTGGAAAGGGTACTACCCACTATACTTTGATATGCACGTGCACTCCAGGAGAGTCATATGGCGTGTATGTTCTGTATAGTCTAGTAGTATAGCAAAATAAGTGGCAGTCGTCAAGGAATCGATCCAGGGCTATCTGCCTGGTATTTACTATGCTGTTGACTGAAACTGAACGATCGATAAAAGTCTCTGGCCAGAGCATAGTCTTATAAGAGGGATTGGTGATTCCTGCTTAGAAGACCGGATCATTAGTGGAACCAATATAGTCATAGTTTCTGAGGCTACAAGATTTTCGACCATCACCAAACCCTAGGCCTTAGATGGGAAAAAGATGGAGGGATTCGACTCACATAAAGATCAAAATCTGGATAGGTTTGTTTTTCATCGTTAACATATAGGAAGTCGTGGCGACGTTACTAGACATTGATCCACGGCCGATAGGTGCCTTGGGTTAATTGGTGAAGTTAATCCAAGGCCTAGTTAATTATTATGAATAATTAAACTAGCCTATGGGAGGACTTATTGCTAGCTTGTTAATGAGCCTAAGGGGTCACACACTTAACTTAGTTTTGTACCTATTGGCTAGTTAAGTCTTTGTAAATTAATGGAGAGATTAATTAATTGGAATTAATTAATCAAAGAAAAGGAATAAATTAATTAAGTGGTCTTAATCAACTAATAGTCTTATAATTTAATATTAGCATATTAAATTGGGTAGGACTTTTGTGAAAGAGGAAAATAAATTTTAGATATATGTGTGTGTGTGTGTGTGTGTACATGTGGGAGTAGCTGTGTATGTGTGTATGGATGTGGTGGAGGATTTTATCTTGTTCACCAAGTCTATGTATATATATATATATATATATATATATAATATATATATCTTATAATATATTTGGTAGATCTATTCTAATTAATTAGACGACTAATTGATATGGAAAGATCTTATAAATATATTTGGATAGATATTATGGATATGGTAAGATCTATTTAATTAGTTAGTTGTCTAATTATATGGAAAAATCCTATTTGGATAGATCTTGTATATTTGGGAAGGATCTCAAATATATGAAAAGATCTTGTTTGTTAATTAGTCGATCTAATTAACTAAGGAAGAGAATTAAGAAAGAAGAAAACTTAGCAATTAAAATATATGATATATATATATATATATATATATATATATATATATATATAGTGAGAATCCACCATAGGTGAAACTCATACATACACGCCTCTTAACTTATCCAAGGTAGGCATTTAGATCATATATATATATATATATGTATATTGATATTTTAATTCTTAAGGCAATTCATTTTACACAAGTTTGACTTGTGAATTTTCTTTCTCTCCATCTTTTGTCTCCCACCTCTTTCACAAAGAACTTTTTCTAACTCATGTGCTGAGTACGAAAAACACCACAATATATTCCTACCCCTTTTTTCATAAGCCAAAATTCGATATTCTCTTGGCTAGCATCGAGGGTACGAGCTAAGGTGTGGATAAACTTAGAGACGCAACACGTGGGGCGCTGGAGCAAATCCATACGGAGAGGTGTAGCAGGGAGTTGATTAAAAAGACGTTTCTATTTTTTCTGTTCTTCAAGAGGTAAACACGAGAAAAACTTCTCTTAGGATAGTTTTGAATCCAATGGTACCATGTTTGCCTAGCCCTAATTCGGGGATGTCGCTTTAATTTTATAATGTGTATTTTTCGCTGCGCCGACATCCCTGGGGGCTTCCACCGATCCCAACAACTCTGTAATGCCCTCTAAGGTTGTGATCCAAACTTATGTTCCACACCATAAAGATTATAGAAAAAGTGGGATATCACTGCCTTGTCAAGGCTTGTTCAAGTGTAGCACCCTCTGAAGGAGGATGCGATGTTACATACGGAACAAGCCACCCTATTGGCTAAGACTGTCAGTGTTTCAGAGTACAAACCTGCCACATCTAATCGGTGCAATAGAATTTCAGGAATGTTAGAGAAAAAGGACTATTCACTCGCTACATGAGAGACACGCGCCTGCATGTGTCCAACGGGAAAATTCCAAGAAATCCATATAAATAGTACCCTTCAGCAAACCCTAAAATACACAGAATTATACACATACATACATAAGAAATAGGTCAAAAACCTTTGCTGAAATACTCTCAAGAAAAGCTTATAATCTCCATAGCAAAAAATCCTTCAAGCTTTTCATACATTGCAAAGACAGTCACTAATATCTCAAACCTTTTCAAAGAAGAACCCTACACTATTATGTTGGGTAATCCCTGAGGTAGGTTAGCACAACAGAATTTAATGATTTATACAACTAACCCGAAACAGGATTATGGCTGGTTTAATCGAACTAATAAAACGAAGAAAAAACTAACTACGTGAAATACCTTTCGCGCTTTTTCCCTCGTACAAGTTTCTCATCTTTTCAACCCGAAGAAATACTCCTTTGATCGAATCTACAGTGAAGCTTTCGGCCTCCTCCAAAATCCTGAGCTTTGATTTGTTCCTTGTATCTTCAAGCAATCCAATTGTCTTGCCTTTAAGATGTATCCACACCTTCGTATAGTTCCCAATAATTATATATATGGTTCTAGCCTATATTATTATTTTAGATCTAATCTAAGCTTAAATATATGAAGGTAAGAATATATGTGAAAGGTTAATCTCAACACATGAGCAAAACCTTGTCTAGAAATAATATGGGTGAGGGGGCGAGTTTTACTTGAAAAATAAGAAGACAAAATTTCTCTCTTTTTCTTCTTAGGGTGGACGAAAACTTCCTCTAGAAAATAAAGTGTGTGTGCATTTTTCTTAACACACATATTTATGGAGATACTCCTAGGTTTAATTTGATTAGAAGTCAAGATGAGATAAAATCCCCAAGATTTGACTTTCATCTACTCCTAATCAAATTCAATTAAGGAGTTTCCTAAAAATAAGGAACTTAGCTTGAAAGCTAACTTGTTCCTTATTTTATCTCTTAAAATATTTTCTTGATTCCAACTTGATCAAGACTTGGAACGGAATTAAATCCTCCTTCAAACTCGTCCGCCTACACGCCCCTTCTATGCCTTGGAATCCAAAATTTTTATCCAACTTCATTTAATTTTTGACTCCTTATTTAATTAAATAGTCCAACTATTTAATTAAATATTCCATAATAATTAAAGTCCAAACTTAATTATTATTACCCAATTATTTCTTTAGATCTATTTAATTTTCGACTTCCTCTATTAATTAAATAAAACCGTTGGACTTTACTTAGTCCATTAGTTAACTAATCCTACTTGATTAATTAAATAGTCTAATTAATTGATCTCCAACCATTTAATTAATATTCCTCTTTAGGTAAGGACTAGACTTTCTTTAATTCACCTCAACTTCCAAAGTTGATTAATCATATCTTTTAAGCAGGAACCTCATGAGTTAGTGTGTGACCCCTTAGGCTCGTTCATGTTCTAGTAGTAAGTACACCTTCTAAAAAGTGCCATTGTACCTTTCTGTGTTTAGAAAGTATTAGATTAAATCTTCCTTGATTTGATCCGACCATGTATTATTCACCATAATATCATGGTACTTACAAATTGAGGTTACTGTCTAGCAACGGGCCACGAAGACCTAGACGTAAACGATGTAAAGATACTCAACCTTTCATAACCACAATCTTTGCATAAGTAAGACCCCTCCATCAAATTTCCCAGATTGGTATCTCGAGTAATGGCTTAGTCGAAACTCTTACGACCCAATCACTATTTCTCCTTATTGCATGATATCGTTTCATGCAATCGAAATGAGGAAACACTCCGCCTCTTTGGATTTCCACACTTAGGCCAAAGATTCCTTTAATCGATTCGTTAAGCAATACATTGAAAATGTCTGATTTGCTATATCAGTGATGGATCTCATCTTGATCTCTCTGTACCTCGACACATAATTATACTTTACCCAAGATATCCCATACGCGGAATCATGATATAATTCTAAGTATAGTTTACTATGCTCAAAGTTACAATGGGACCTCAGGTCCTAAAGGATTACTCTTATGCCTACGTGATTATAGAAAATTCCATATTCGATAACCATTTTATGAATTTCCTGGCGGGGTTGTTCAGTTCACTCATTATCCAAATGAGAACCCTTGTGTACATCTATGCCAATGGAACGAGGCACGTTCTCTAAAAACTATGTACACAAGAAAGTCTTTTGAGTCTTTGTCAATATCCCTTATGACAGACCCATCTCGGACTTGGAACCTTTTAAGAATCACGACCTTTGAGACATATTCCATCATCGTTATTCCCAATGTCGGATGATGTCCCATAGTCATGTGTCATTCAAGGGACTTCGTTCTAAGCATATAATAATAGTTTAAGAACAAAGAATGCCTATAATAAAATTGACTTTATTCATAAAGAAAAGATTGTCTCATAGAGTTTATTACACAAAAAATGATGTCCAAAATTGGAGCGCCGGACATCTACTCTATCAATCTCCTACTTTCCCTAGAGCCAATTGCCCATGTATTTGAGACCCATTTTCCCTAGATCCTCATCCAACACGTTTTGACTAAGAGCTTTGGTGAGTGGGTCTGCTACATTATCTACCAAGTCTACACGCTCCACTCGTGCGTCACCTCTCCAAATGATCTCCCCGTTCAAATGGTATCGCCTTTGTATGTTCTTGGATTTTTGATGAGACCTTGGCTCCTTTGCTTGTGCAATGGCCCAATTGTTATCACAGTACACCGGTACTGTATTAACAATAGATGGAATGACACCCAATTCTTGGATGAAGTTCCTCATCCAAACAGCTTTCTTTGCCGCCTCTGAGGCAGCAATGTATTCTGCTTTGGTGGTTGAATCAGCAGTAGTTGGTTGCTTGGAGTTCTTCCAACTTACTGCTCCTCCATTAAGTAGAAAAATGAAACCAGAAATCGATTTTGAGTCATCAATATCAGTTTGGAAACTAGAGTCTGTGTAGCACTCTAATTCCATTTCTCCTCCACATTATACCAAAAACCACTCCTTAGTTCTCTTAAGATACTTGAGGATTGCTTGGCATTCCAATGTTCTTCACTGGGATTTGCTGATAGCGGCTGCACACGCTAAGTGCATAAGCTACATCAGGCTTTGTACATATCATCACATACATAATGCTTCCAATGGTGGATGCCTAAGGTATGTGAGACATCCTCTCTCTTTCCATCTCAGTCCCGGGACATAGACTTGGAAAGAGTGATTCCATGTCTCATAGGCAAGAATCCTCTCTTGGATTCTTCCGTGCTAAATCTCTTTAGCAGTCGATCTATGCACAAGGATTGGGAGAGTCCCCGCATCCTACTCGTTCTCTCTCGATATATCTTCATACCGAGTACTTAGGAAGCTTCTCCCATATCCTTCACGGAGAATTGATTTGACAACCATACTTTTGGTGACTGCATCATCCCTATATCATTTTCAATCAATATGATATCATCAACGTAAAGTACTAGAAAAGTAACTGTCCTCCCACTAGCCTTCTTGTACACACATGCCTTATTAATGTTTTGAATATATCCATACTCTCGTATGACATTATCAAAACATTTATTCCAGCTTTGGGAATCTTGATTTAGTCCATATATGGACCTCTGAAGTCTACACACTTTGTGTTTACTCTCTTTGGATGTAAAACCTTCTGGCTGCTGCATATATATTTCCTCCTCAATTTCTCCATTGAGGAATGCAGTTTTAACATCCATCTACCAAATTTCGTAGTCGAAATGTGCATATATGGCTAGAAGTATCCTTATGGATTTCAACATTGCCACTGGTGAGAAAGTTTCCTCATAGTTAATGCCTTGTCTTTGAGTAAACCCTTTCGCCACTAGGCGTGCCTTATAGGTTGCCACTTCTCCATCAGCTCCAAGCTTTCGCTTTTAAACCCATCTGGCAGGTCTACCAAGGTCAAAACCTTGTTGAAGTGCATGGAGTCCATCTCGAATTTCAAAGCTTCTAGCCATCTTCCCGAATTGATGTCTAACATCGCTACCCTATAACACTTTGGATCTACATCCAAAAGGGAATCCTCTGACTTGCTTTCTTGCAAATGGCCTACGCATCTCTCGGGTGCCCTTGGAATCCTTTTGGATCTCCTCAGAGGTGGTGTACTTTTGGTTTGTTCTTTATGAATCAGCTGTTGTGTGGTATTAAGCGAGCTCGTTTGTGGCTCTTGAGGTCTCTCAGTGCTTTGAATCTCCTCAAGTTATATAATCTCGTTATTCCCATCCAATCGAAAATCCCTCTCCAAGAAGGTCTCATTCCTTGAAACAATTACTGTTTGTTCCAAGGGATTGTAGAAATGGTATCCAAAAGAGTCTTTTGGATACCCCACAAACTTACACAACGTGGACCTCAGGTCCAGTTTGTCTCCCACTTGCTGCTTAACATAAGCAGCACACCCCTACACCCTTAGGTGTCTATATAAAGGTGTCTTACCATACCATATTTCGTATGGAACCTTAGGCCCACTCTTAGATGGTGCCCTATTCAACAAATAGGTCACAATCGTCAAAGCATAGCCCTACATTGATGAAGGAAGTCCACTGCGACTCATCATTGATCGAACCATGTCTAACAAAGTTCGATTCCTTTGCTTAGCTACCCCATTTAATTGAGGTGTGCAAGGCAGAGTCCACTGCGAAAGAATTCCATTCTCTTTTAGATAATCCAGAAACTCATTGGATAAGTAATCATCTCCTCGATCTGATCAAAGATTCTTGATACTTCTACCAGTTTGTTTCTCTACTTCATGTCTAAACTCCTTAAATTTCTCAAAGGATTCAGACTTGTACCTCATAAGGTACACATAACCATACCATGAGAAGTCATCGGTAAATGTTATGAAGTAGCTAAACCACATACATCAGTATAGACCAAGTCCAAAAGTCCACTTGCACATGCCATCGACCCAGTGAATGGTGTCTTGGTCATCTTTCCCTTAAGACATGATTCGCAAGTTGGCATTTCATCTAGATCTCCAAGACCAAGTTGATTTGCCAATATGCATATCCTTTCTTTTGAGATATGACCTGGCCTAGCGTGCCTAGTTGATGTACTTATGGAATTATCTAATTTTCTTTTGTTACTTTGTTGAATATTGAGAGTAAGATAAGTTGGGAAAATTGTATAAAGACCATATTTCAATTTCGACTCTATAATAAGATTAGATTCATAAAACAAAAAATAACTTTTATTATGAATCTCAAAATGATATCCTTCTCCATCTAAAACCGGAATGGATTTGATAATTCTTATTATGTCGGGTACAAAATAGACGAAATTTAAAATCAAAATTCTACTCCTTAAAGCTAAGTGGACGGTCCCTATGGCCTTGGCAGCAACCATTGCTCTATTTCCCATCCTTAGGGTCACCTCTCCTTTACTTAGCGCCTTGCTTCTTACCATCCCCTGCATATCATTGCAAAGATGAATACCACACAATGTGTCAAGTATCCAAGAAACAGTGTTAACACTAATGTTAACTTTAACAAAGAACATACCTTGAGCCTTTGGTGGCTCCTTGTAGTCCTTCTTCCAGTGCCCAGGCTTCCCACAGTTGAAGCAATCATCCGACTTAGCTTTCTTACCTTTCTTTGTCTTCTTCGCAACATTAGTGCCTTTAAGCTCTTTGGTCTTGTTCTTTTTCTTCTTTCCTTTCTTGGATTTTGATGAAGAACTCACAAGTAGTATAGGTTTTCTTTCTTGATGGTGCTTTCAGCAGTTATCAACATGTTTAACAACTCATTGAGTGAGGCATTCAAGTTGTTCATGTTGAAATTGATGACAAATTGGTCATAGGATCTGAGAAGAGATTGTAGCACTAGATCGACACATAAGTCACCATTGATTTCCACATATAAGTCACTCAACTTATTGATCAAATGGATCATCTTAAGGACGAGGTCCCCGACGGCTGACCCCTCGGTCATCTTTGCCCCAAATAACTCTTTGGAGATAGCATATCTCTCCTTTCTAGTCCTAGTTCCTTACAACTCTTCTAGCTGAGTAACAATATCCTTTGCAAGTGTTATCTTTTCATGTTGCTTTTGTAATTCGTTAGACATTGAAGTCATAACGTGACATCGCACTTAGATATTGTGCTCAGACCACAACTTAGCGTACTCCCTATCTTCATCAGTGCTCTCGGGAGTTATTCCCAGCTATTCAGCCGTCAGGATGTACCCTTTCTTGTCTGATTAAAGGACAATTTTCAGGTTTCTCAGCCAGTCGGTATAATTAGGCCCGGTTAACTTATTGGTTTAAAGAATAGAATATAGTGGATTCTTAGCCATTTTTACTTAGTGACCTACAAAGGTTTCGAGGCAGATATATTAGCATGCATTCTAAAATAAAGTTCTTATACAATTTGGTCTTTAATTGTACAAGTCTCCCACTATTTTTCTAAATTCCACCACCCTCTGGATAAAATTTAGAGGAAAAATTAATTTCCCTTAGAGGGTTTGAGATCTATTTAAATTAATCAAGCCACCCCAATTATATGAGTGTGATTGATCCATTTAGATAGTAGCCTCCCCCGGCCTTCCACCTTATTGGATGGTTCTCAAGATTGTTTTACCTCGTCTTTCACATATGGCCTAATTAAATGAGTGTCCAATATGCTACCTCAACGTTAGGCCAGACCTATCAAATATTCCATGGTCAATCCTCTTAGTTCATTGCCCCAATTATATGAGTGTATGATGAGTGCAATATTTATATATTTACTTCCCTTTATATTTAGCATTTTAGTGTGATTATACACCCATTTGAACTAATCTTATCTTATTTTATGAATTGGGTAGGTTTTAAATTGAATTAATCATTTTCAATCAAATTGGGCAATTCGGCGCGACAATGGAATTACAATCCTATCTGGAGATAAACACCTCTTGTGTTAGTGATTTTTATATGGTTAGAAATCGAATGAAAAGCTACATAATTCATATGAAGAACACTAAACCGAATTAGGATGGGATAAGGCTCAAATACACTCAAGAACTCACAGCTGTTTCTGTTGCGGGCTGGACTGCACCACTTTGGTAGAAAATTCAAATCTGGCGGTACATGCATTGTATTTGGACAAAACCAGCTGAATTGGATAGCCAACATGCATATCTACAACTTTCTAAGAGGAGGCAAAGTCAAATTCGGACTGCAAATAGTCCAAATCAGTGTTCTAATTCCTGCATTAAAATCTGGCGGCTAGAGAAGGCAACTTCAAAATGATCTCTAAGAGAAGACAACTTCAAAATGATCTCTAAGAGAAGACAACTTCAAATTGATTTCAAAGAGAAGACAACTTAAAATTCTTATGAAGGAAGCCTATTCTCTATAAATATAGCACATTCTTAGAGCTAGAGAGGGGAGAAGAGAGTTAAGAAAAATACTATATCAACTATTGTACTTTTATTAATGAATAGCTAATTTTCTCTTTCGATTCAAGGTAGTTCAATTTAATTCATATGTTGTGAGACACGGAGCTTCATGATCTATGTACGGGTTGATTATCTTTTGTTTCTTATTATTAATGTTCATGGTTCTGTAGATGATAATCTAAGATGCATATTAGTTGATTATCTATTACAATCTATTGCTAACAAATCTTCATAATCCGTAATTGTTATGCTTGATTTGTGCTCGTAGCAATTGAGTTTTTAAGATTGCGATCCCAGTTTTCATTGATTACTCGAGGGAAACATTAGTGTAAATTAAATAGTTGGCGCTTGCTGAAACTATTGTTTATCCTTAGTCGCTTCTAATTCATTATGCTATTATTGACATGATTAGGATTGCTTAATACCGATTCAGTTGATAATAAGAATTTAACTGGGTGCTGGGCTTTGGTTAATGATATAAGGAAGTCAATAAGGATCTAAATAGCTGGTTATTTAGGTTCTTGGCTAAGTAATCGAAGAATAGATAGTATTTTAGGTGTCTATGATCGACTTGAATTAAAGAACGAATTATCCTTGAATCGATATTTTACGTTTATTGAAATTCCTATTTAGTTCCTGTCGTTTTTAGTCATTGAATTCATCCAAACAACACCCCCCCATTGAATATTATTTTGATCAACCAATCTCTAGGGTTCGACCTGGACTTACGAGTACTACAAATCCTTGTGAGAACAGTAAATTTTATTTTGGCACATTCGACACGTACCAAATTTTGGCGCCGTTGCCGGGGATTGCTTTTTGGTCAAAAATTTTATTATTATTGTAATATATATATAGGCTGTTAGATTCATATATTTCTTAGTTTTAAGTTTTATTGAATATTTTGAGTATTTAGGGAAAAAAAAAGGGGGTTTGGAATTTGTTTTTTTTTTTTTTAATTTTAGTTATAAATTTTTTCATCATTTTTTAATCCCTTTTGAGTTTTTGTAGTTTATGACTCGTTCTTCTCAATCTAAGACCCAGGAAATTGATCCAGAGATTGAACGAACATTGCGTAGATTGAGGAAAGACGTTAAAAAGACGAGCGAATCGGAAAGCGTGCAATCAGAAGAATCTATCTTATCTCCACACGGAAGTTCCATATCTCTTCACTTATTTTCGAGTGACTCAGACGAAGAGGAAGTCATGGCTGGAAATAATAGGACTTTGAAGGAGTTAGCTACTCCGGATTTTAATTTACAACCTTTTATGCATTGAATATGCTGATTTAGATGTCGATTTTGAATTAAAATCTGGATTGATTCACTTATTGCCTAAATTTCGTGGTCTTGCAGGTGAGGACCCAAACAAGCACCTAAAAGAATTCCATGTTGTATGCTCGAGCATGAGACCGACAGGAGTATCCGAGGAACAAATTAAATTAAAGCATTCCCATTTTCCCTAGCAGATGATGCAAAAGATTGGCTTTATTACTTACCTTCAGGGACGATAACAACATGGAATGAGGTCAAAAGACTATTTTTGGAGAAGTACTTTCCGGCGTCGAGGGCTGCCAACATAAGAAAAGAGATTTGTGGCATAAGGCAGTACAACGGAGAATCATTATATGAATATTGGAACGATTTAAGAAGTTTGGTGCAAGCTGTCCACACCATCAGATAAGTGAGCAACTATTAATTCAATATTTTTATGAAGGCTTACTTCCCATGGAGAGGAACATGATTGATGCAGCGAGTGGAGGAGCTCTAGTGGATAAAACCCCCGCAGTTGCTAGGACTTTAATTTCCAACATGGCAGCAAATTCACAGCAATTTGGCATGAGGTTAGATCATACACCTAAAAAAGTCAACGAGGTAAGTACATCTAACCTAGAGCATCAAATTTCTGAGTTAACTTCATTAGTTCGTCAGATGGCCGTAGGAAATTCGCAAGTAGCAAAGGTATGTGGTATTTGTTCGGTTACAGGGTACCCCACTGATGCGTGTCCTACATTGCAAGAAAATACTAACCAGGAAGCCAATGCCATTGGAGGATTCCCAGGTCAGCCACAAAGAAAATACGATCCTTATTCTAATTCATACAATCCAGGCTGGCGAGATCACCCTAATCTCAGTTATGGAAATCCAACTGGACAAAATCGTTATCAAAATTCTTTCCAGCCACGACAACAACATCAAACGAATCAATCTTCGAATTCAGGTATGCCTTTAGATGAAATTGTTAAATCTCTTGCTAACAATACTCAACAATTTCAGCAGGAAACAAGGAATAGCATACAAAATTTAGAAAAACAGATAAGTCAGCTAGCAACCTCAATGAGCAAGTTGGAGACTCAAGGTTCGGGAAAATTACCCTCCCAAACAATAATAATCCAAAAGAAAATGCAAGTGCTGTAACTTTGAGGAGTGGTAAAGAGATTCAACCGACAATTCCAAGCTTACCAGAAAAAGAAAGAGAAATGGAGGACGCTAAAATCAATCAGAAAAATTCTCAAAAGGTAATTGCTCAGTCCAAAATGCATAATTCCACTAACACTATTCCTGTTTCTGTTCCATTTCCAAGTAGATTAGGTAAGTCCAAGAAGGAAGAACAAGAAAAGGAGATTTTGGAGACTTTTAGGAAAGTAGCAGTGAATATTCCTTTGTTGATGCGATAAGTCAAATTCCGAGATACGCAAAATTTCTTAAGGAGTTGTGCACTACAAAAAGGAAGTTGAGAGGGGATGAGAAAATCAAGGTGGATGAGAATGTGTCCGCAGTAATTCAACGGAGGTTGCCACCTAAGTGTAAGGATCCAGGTACATTTACTATTCCTTGTTTGTTTGGAAATAATAGAATTGAACGTGCCATGCTAGATTTAGGTGCATCTATAAACGTAATGCCTCTTTCGATTTATGAATCTCTAAATTTGGGTCCTTTGAAACAAACGGGCGTGATTATACAATTAGCTGATCGATCTAATGCGTACCCTGAGGGTGTACTTGAGGATATGTTAGTGCAGGTGAACGATTTGATATTCCCAGCTGATTTTTATATTCTAAATATGGAGGACAATGGTTCCCCGAATCCAACACCAATCCTTTTAGGACGTCCCTTTCTAAAACAGCAAAGACCAAGATTGATGTACATGATGGTACATTATCAATGGAGTTCGATGGGCAAATTGTGAAATTTAACATATTAGAGTCCATGAGGTATCCCTCTGATGTAAATTCGATTTATTCTATTGACATTGTTGATGAGTTGGTGCAGGATGTATTTGAAAAAAGTTGCTTAGATGCATTGGAGGTAGTACTCAGTCAAGGCTTACTAGAATTTGAGGATAATCTGATATTCAGTGACGAAGTTGAAGAGATAATCATGGATCTAAAATCACTACCACTAGCCCCTAATAGGTATAATATTTCAAAAATTGAGTTATCACTTAATCATACAAAGCTATTTCCATCTGTGATGCAGGCCCCCGTTATAGAACTTAAGCCCTTGCCTGATCATCTCAAATATGCATACTTGGGAGAGGCTGAAATACTGCCAGTAATAATTGCTAAGCATTTGACTACGGTGCAAGAAGAAAGACTTGTGAGAATGCTCAAAAATCATAAGACAGCAATAAGGTGGACTATAGCAGACATCAAGGGCATTAGTCCTTCTATGTGCATGCACCGAATTTTCTTTGAGGATGAATCTAAACCAAGTAGAGAGGCTCAAAGAAGACTAAATCCGTTAATGATGGATGTAGTGAAGAACGATATTTTGAAGTTATTGGATGTGGGGGTGATTTATCCAATTTCAGATAGCAAGTGGGTGAGTCCTATTCAGGTTGTACGAAAGAAATCTGGAGTGACGGTGGTGCAGAACCAAAATAATGATCTAGTTCCAACAAGAATTCAGAATGGATGGCGAGTGTGCATAGATTACCGCAAGTTGAACATGGTTACGAGAAAGGATCATTTTCCTTTACCTTTTATTGATCAAATGCTTGAGCGGTTAGCCGGTAAATCTCACTATTGTTTTCTTGATGGTTACTCCGGTTACAACCAGATTGTAATTGCACCAGAGGATCAAGAAAAGACCACATTCACATGCCCTTTTGGAACATTCGCGTATCGGAGAATGCCATTTGGACTTTGCAATGCACCAGCCACATTTCAGCGATGCATGATAAGTATTTTTTCCGATTTAGTAGAAAATTGCATTGAAGTTTTTATGGATGACTTTACGGTGCATGGAGATTCATTTGATGCTTGCCTCAATAATTTATCTCATGTGCTTGATCGTTGCATTGACACAAATCTTGTTTTAAATTTTGAAAAATGTCACTTTATGGTAGAACAAGGGATTGTGTTAGGACATGTTATTTCATGTAAGGGTATTGAGGTAGATAAAGCTAAAGTTGATTTAATTGTGAACTTACCCTACCCCACATGTGTGAGGGATGTACGATCTTTCCTTGGTCATGCAGGTTTTTATCGTAGATTCATCAAGGATTTTTCGAAGATGGCTTTGCCATTGTCCAAATTGTTGCAAAAAGATGTAGCCTTTGACTTTACCAATGAATGCAAAGAAGCTTTTGACAAACTGAAACTAGCACTAACCACGACTCCAATAATTCAGCCCCCTAATTGGTCTCTTCCATTCGAAATCATGTGTGATGCAAGTAATTATGCAGTAGGTGCGGTTTTGGGACAACGAGTTGGCAAGCAACCTCACGTGATCCATTATGCATCACAGACACTTAATCCGGCTCAGTGTAATTATTCTACTACTGAAAAAGAACTTTTGTCTATTGTTTTTGCTTTAGATAAATTTCGTTCTTATTTACTTGGATCTAAGGTAATTGTATTTTCTGATCATGCAGCTTTAAGGCATCTTTTGGCAAAGAAAGAATCAAAACCGAGATTAATAAGATGGATTCTTCTTCTCCAAGAATTCAATTTGGAAATTAAAGATAAAAAGGGAGCAGAAAATTTAGTGGCTGATCACTTGAGCCGATTGGTGAGAGAAGAAAATCCGGAGCCACTACAAGAATTCTTTCCCGATGAGCAATTGTTTGCTCTACAAGGTATGATTCCTTGGTATGCTGATTTGGTGAATTATTTAGTTGCTAGAACTTTGCCTAATGAGTTAAGTAGAGCTAAGAAAGATAAAATTAAGAGTGAATCAAAATATTATGTTTGGGATGATCCATATTTGTGGAAATTTTGTTCTGATCAAATTATTCGGAGATGTGTGCCTGATTCTGAAATTGAATCTGTCTTGAACTTTTGTCATGCTTATGCTTGTGGTGGTCACTTTGGACCTAAGAGGACGACAAGAAAAGTGTTAGATAGTGGTTTTTATTGGCCTACTTTGTTCCGTGATGCTTATATTTTATGTAAAAATTGTGAACAATGTCAAAGGACGGGAAGTATAAGTCGTAGGAATGAAATGATTCAAAATCCTATACTTGTTTGTGAAATTTTTGATGTATGAGGTATTGATTTTATGGGCCCTTTTCCTTCCTCCTTTGGTTTTGTTTATATTTTACTTGCTGTTGATTATGTTTCGAAGTGGGTGGAAGCAAAGGCCACTCAAACTGATGATTCTAAAGTTGTTGTAGGTTTTCTCAAGTCTAACATTTTTAGTAGGTTTGGCATACCAAGAGCTTTGATAAGTGATCAGGGGTCCCATTTTTGCAATTGAGTTGTAGATACCTTGCTAAAAAGATATGGTGTTTTTCATAAGACATCCACTCCTTATCATCCTCAGACAAATGGACAAGCCGAAGTGTCAAATAGAGAAGTCAAATCAATCTTGGAGAAAACTGTAAACCCAAATAGAAAAGATTGGAGTGCTCGCCTTGACGATGCATTATGGGCATACCGGACAGCATATAAGACGCCTATAGGGATGTCACCATATAGGATAGTTTTTGGTAAATCATGTCATCTTCCGGTAGAGTTGGAACACAAAGCGTTTTGGGCTGTTAAAAGTTGCAATATGAATATGGAACAAGCTGGTCAGCAAAGGAAGTTGCAACTACAAGAATTAGAAGAGATACGTCTTGACGCTTATGAGAATTCACGAATTTACAAAGAGAAAACCAAGGGGTTTCATGATAATATGCTCTCTAGAAAAGAATTTGTGGTTGGACAAAAAGTGTTACTTTACAACTCACGCTTAAAATTAATGCCTGGTAAATTATGTTCTCGTTGGATTGGACCCTTTGTTGTTACTAACGTGTTTTCTTATGGTGTAGTGGAAATTCAAAGCTTAGAAACTAACAAGGTGTTCAAGGTCAATGGACATAGGCTAAAACCTTTCTTTGAAGGTTTTAAAGAGCATACAATAGAAGAAGATCGATTGAGCAATCCAACATACTTGGACTAAGTTGTGACCAAGTCGAGCTAACGACGTTAAACAAAAGCGCTGCTTGGGAGGCAACCCAAGAGTGGTTGAACAACCACTATCAGATTTGCTCTCTTTCCCTATCTCTTTTACTTTCATATGTTCACTTTTAATTTACGTGCTTGCATTGAGGACACTGCAAATTTTAAGTGTGGGGGAGAGGGTTGATGTATGTGCATTCTTTTATTTTTAGTAATGTTTTATCTAACTTTTTTTTTTAAAACAAAATCTCAAAAATTAAAGATCTTGGCTACCTAGTTAATCCAATTTGATTTTATTGATTTGTGTTTTGGCATGTTTTTGATTAATTTAATTTGAACTTACTTACACATACATTTTAGACTTGCTCATGATGATCCTAGATTAGTATTAATTTTCTTAGATGACACCGAGCACGAAATCGAAGGCACAGGAGTCGAAAGGATTCCATCCTAACACATAAGGAAAGACTTTTTGCAACTTTCAACCAAAGATGACCATTATATATCGAGATACCAAACGAAATAAACAGCTTATAAATTGCGTAAGTTTGAAAGTGCTGAATGGTTGAATGACCCAATGGTCAAAGCTCTTGAGTAGTACTCGAGCTAGTCTTGTAATGTAATGATTAAAAGACCATAGTTTTGTTTCGTGGCCTTTGCCACTCGAGTTATTAAGTCCGTAAGGAGTGTTTTGACACTTAATGCCCTAAAACTATCTAGTTTGGGAGTCATTGACCTAAAGCTTGCTACATGGGTGACATAGAAAGCCTAAGGGGACAAGACATTGCACCCGGTCCTAAATTTGAATTTAATGTTTCTTTTGCAATAAAAAAAAGTTATAAAAACCGTTAGTTTCTTAATATTGCATGGATGTCCAGTGTTGTCATAGGTGAAAGGTTAGAACTAATGTGGTGAAGATGCCTTAGACTATAATGCCTTAGATTATACACAATCACTCTAGGGAAGTTGATTTCTATTTATGGGTACAACATGAGCTGAGTGTATATGTATGCATTCACCTTGATCTTCATTGTGCCAAATTCATGCCATTACTACATAATCAATTGTTGGAATGTATTGACTAGTACTTTGTGAAGGTTGAAAATTTTGTGGGTATATTTTCTGCAAACCCTCACGAGACGAAACTCGTCCACTAGGGGTAACCTAGGGGTTTAAAGGCTTATTGCATACGCTAAATGCAATCGTGAGACCTGCGAAAATGGTTTATCATAGTTGATTTTTGTTTTCTTATCTCTTTATATTTGCCCGAGGACGTGCAAGAGCTAAGTGTGGGGGAATTTGATGAGTGCAATATTTATATATTTACTTCCCTTTATATTTAGAATTTTCTACCAAAGTGGTGCAGTCCAGCCCGCAACAGAAACAACTGTGAGTTCTTGAGTGTATTTGAGCCTTATCCCATCCTAATTCGGTTTAGTGTTCTTCATATGAATTATGGAGCTTTTCATTCGATTTCTAACCATATAAAAATAACTAACACAAGAGGTGTTTAGCTCCAGATAGGATTGTAATTCCATTGTAGCGCCGAATTGCCCAATTTGATTGAAAATGATTAATTCAATTTAAAACCTACCCAATTCATAAAATAAGATAAGATTAGTTCAAATGGGTGTATAATCACACTAAAATGCTAAATATAAAGGGAAGTAAATATATAAATATTGCACTCATCAGTGTACAATGAGTGATTAGATCCCACAGAGCATCTCTATGCTTAGTGATAATCACAGCCTATCTCGATTAAGTTAATCCCCAATTATATGAGTGATTCACCTAGCCTCAACGGCGTTTCACATGTTGCCACATATGTGGAAGGCATGGAAGAGAAATCTAATTTCAATTCCTTATAGGCCTAATATTTCTTAGGACGGAAATGCATAAAATATTGGTCTCACCAGATTACATTTATCTTGTTTAGTTTTTGACACACAAAAACCTAGCAAGTGCACTAGATCCTGCAAGTAATATAGTGGAATTTTAAGTCTGGATTATCGTACCCAAGGGACAACGTATTTAAGTATTGAAACTACTATATTACCTAATTCCAAGTTAAATCAAATATTAAGGTGTGATTGTGTAATTAAAATAAAGCAAATTAATTATGGAAAACACGTAGAGATTTAAAAATCAGAGGAAGAGAGATAACTAAGACACGTGATCCGACCAAACTACTCGTTATCGATTATGAAGCGTGTTATTCACTTATTACTTATCATGCTATGGCGGAAACTCCAAAATTATACACTACCCAATCTCTTAGTATAATGTTTCTATGTTAATTAATGATTCCCTATATGAGAATTCAATTAATGCCCATGCATTAACAAGATTTATGAGATTCCCCGTCACCGGAAGGCTACATGAATGAATCGAATCTATCCCTAGTCAATTCTAAGATGTGATGTTCAATTGCTCAAGCATTCTTTACCTATATCCTTTCGGAATCTAAGTTAAGCAATTTATCGAACAAGTGGTGATCAAGCACTTATAAGCATTAAACACAACAAATTGAACACATAGCATGCCAAGCAATAATCAAAAACACAAATTTTATAAACGATAAGTCATAGTTTAGCCTTCACACGGCCTTAGTCAAATGAATTTAGTTCATGATCGAAAAGAAAGAGAAATAACAATCTTCAAAAGACATGTTCAATAAACTAATCTCAAAAGAAAGTGAAAAACTCCCTGAATGGTTGATTGATGATCGATCATTAATTTGGAACTTCAATCCTTAGCTATGCTCCTTGTATTGCTCCTCTAAGAATGATGATAGGATGGCTTTCTCCCCTCCTAGGATGAGGATAGGCTACTCTCTATTGAGTGTGTTTGTGTATTTTCAAGTGTGTCCATAGGATGGCCTCCAATCCTCCTTTTATAGCCAAAATTCCACTAAAGTATGCATTAAAAATTCACCTTAAAGTTCCCCAATAAGAATTCCACCTAAGAGTGATGCTTGAAGTTTGGCTTTAAAGATTCCATCCAGCCAAAAAATGCTGAAGTTTCGGCCCTTAAGCATTCCACCAAGCATCCCCATGTGAAAACTTCAACAAAACACATGTATGCTGCCATTTTCTTGCTTTCCAGTGCAGTGATGGTATTTTACTCATAACCTTTTCCACCGATCTTCTAATTGGATGATTCAAGTCCCCATGTGTCGCTAAGACATAGATATACAACATTTTAGAAGGACACTTCATCAAATTCGGTCTCTAAATATACCAAAATGGCGTTCCAACGTGGCGGTTGTTTCTGATTTGGCGCCCAGGTGCGCTGAAATGGCACTAAAGCGTGATTTTGGCTAACTCCAGCTTATTTCTTGCTTGTTTGGGCGTGGAGGTGTGAAACAACTTGTCCTAAACTTGTTTTATACATCATTGTTTCAGCCCTTTCTTCGATTGTATCCATCTAAGGCCTGAAATCACTTAACGCACGAATTAAACGCACAAGTGACAGAATCAAGCAATAAGTGAACCTAAAACATAAACACAAGGGTCTTAAAAACATGTAAAAACGACTCCTTTCAACTCCCCCAAACTTATCAATTGCTCGACCTCGAGCAATAAAAGCTATAGGGCATGAAAAACATCATCAACCAAAGGAAGAAACAAAAAACAACTAACTAACTCACTTTCGTGGAGTAAACGATTGCACTTAGCGGATGCAACAAGCCTTTAAACCTTTGAGTTACCTCAAAGGATGAGTTATAGTCTTGTGAGGGTTTGCAGACGATATACCCACAAAATCTAACAAACTTTCAATCCCAACCAAATGAATACATCTCAACATAATTAACAAGAATAAATGGCATAAAATCAACCTTTTAAAGCTCACAAATATATATACATATCAACTACTTTTGCTCATGTGACACCAATACTTGGAAAGACTCCCTAGGGTGTAGTGAAAAATAAATCTAAGGCATTATAGTCGAGAGGCATCCTTACCAAATTTTGGACATTAATCCCATATCTATCAACTTTTGATCAAACACAAAACACAAGAATCATAGAAAATTTCATAGCCATTTAAATTTCATTATCTCAAACATTCAACTTTCAATTCATATGAAACTTCCATTAAATTCATTAACGCTAGATCATGTGCAATGTTTTATTCCATTAGGCTTTCTATGGCACCCCTATAACAAGCTTTAGATCAATGACTCCCAAACTAGATAGTTTTAGGGCATTAAGTGTAGAGACACTCTTGAGGATTTAATCACTCGAGTGTCAAGGGCCACGAAATAAAACTAGATCTTTTAACCAATTCACTTCTTTTTTGCTTGAGCTTAGCTCAGTTTTAGCATAATAGTACAGTATATAAGCATGAAACGTTTCACCTCCAGTACATATTAGCTTGACCACTTTTGGTCATACTAAAATTCAACGTTTTTAATTCATTGTTTAGCATACAAAATTACTATTCAACTTATAACCTTATGAAAAATCTAAGTTAATATTTCCGGGAAAAACTCCTTAAGTGTCTCAAGATGGTTATCCTCTCAACTCCTCTACCCTCGATTTATTGTGCAATGTGAATCATCTAAGAAATCAATCCTAGTTTAGGGTCTCCATGAGCAACTTCAAAGATATATATGTTCTATTAAATTCAAATTATTTCAAGAATTCATGCCATTTTTCCAAGTTCATCAATTTTAATGCATCAATTGGAAGGAATAATTTTTTTTTATACTTGATTTTCTCAATAAAGAAGCATATAAATATGATAGCAAACAAACTTTCCCCCAAACTTTAGCTAAAAATTAGGATCGCATTTTCAATGTTCAAAATAAGCACTCTTCTACCCTCAAACTCAAATCCAACATTGTCCCCAATGTTGTTATAACAAGCATATACAATGGTAAAAGAACACTTACAACCAAGGATCTTGAAAAACATCCTTAAACTTCAAATGCATCCTTACAAAGCTTCTCCTCCTCTCGAGTAAAATAAGTATCTCTAAACGTGGGGTCCAAATGTGCATCATATCTAACACTTTACTCTTCAAACCATCAAGCATAAGAAAACATACATGCCAAAAGTGCATGCTTGAACACAACATAAAGAATCAAACTAAACAAAACAAAAATTTATTTATTTTTCTTTTTTTTATATAGGGTTCCATCAGTGTATAATCCTGTAAAAACAACTCGTAGATGTGAACGAAAAGATATGAAAAGAATAAAAAAAAACAAGAAATTAACAAAAAAAATAAAACTGGGCTGCCTCCCAAGAAGCGCTTGTTTAAAGTCGTTAGCTTGACTAAGAAGGGTCGACTTAGTTCGACGGATCAGTGAGCTCGACAACAACTTTGTCGGGACTTCAATTAGTGCCTTCGTAATGTTTCAACCGGTGCCCGTTGACTTTGAAAGTGCACCTATCCTCATTAGCTACTTCGACAGCGCCAGATGGATAGAGCTTGGTGACAGTGAAAGGATCCGACCACTTAGAGCGAAGTTTTCCTGGAAAGAGTCTAAGTCGTGAATTATAAAGTAAGACTTTTTCTCCCTCAGTGAACTCTCTCGGAGTGATGCATTTATCATGCCACTTCTTCATTCGTTCTTTGTAAAGCTTGGCATTCTCGTAAGCTTTGAGTCTAAACTCATCCATCTCATTGAGCTGCAATAACCTGTTGTCACCTACAGCTTGCATGTCAAAGTTTAGAAACTTTATAGCCCAATAAGCTCGGTGTTCTAATTCAACGGGTAAGTGACGAGCCTTACCGAAAACGAGGCGATAAGGGGACATGCCAATAGGGGTTTTATACGTCGTTTTTCATCCCGTTCTTCGATTGTATCCATTTAAGACCTGAAATCACTTAATGCACGAATTAAACGCACATGTAGCAAGAATTAAGCGATAAATGAACCTAAAACATAAACGCAAAGGGGCTTAAAAACACGTAAAAATGCCTCTTATCAACACCCCCACACTTATCAATTGCTCGTCCTCGAGCAATAAGAGTTCTAAGATAAGGAAACACATCAATCAAAGAGAGAAACAAAAAGAAAACTACCTAACTCACTTTCGTGGAGTACACGGTTGCATTTAGCGAATGCAACAAGCCTTTGAACCTTTGAGTCACCTCAAAGGACGAGTTATAGTCTCGTGAGGATTTGCATATGATATACCCACAAAATCTAGTAAATTTTCAATCATAACCAAATCAATACATCTCAACATAATCAACAAGAATGAATGGCATAAAATCAACCTTTTAAAGCTCACAAGTATATATATACATATCAACTACTTTTGCTCATGTGACACTAATACTTGAAAAGACTCCTTAGGGTGTAGTGAAAAATAAATCTAAGGCATTATAGTCGAGAGGCATCCTTACCAAATTTTGGACATTAATCTCATATCTATAAACTTTTGATCAAACACAAAGCACAAGAATCATAGAAAATCTCATAGCCATTTAAATTTCATTATGTCAAACATTCAACTTTCAATTCGTATGAAACTTCCATTAAATTCATTAAGGCTAGATCATGTGCAATGTTTTATTCCATTAGGCTTTCTATGACGCCCATGTAACAAGTTTTAGATCAATGACTCCCAAACTAGATAGTTTTGGGGCATTAAGTGTAGAGACACTCCTACGGATTTAATCACTCGAGTGTCAAAGGCCACGAAATAAAACTAGATCTTTTAAACAAATCACTTCTTTTTGGCTTGAGCTTAGCTCAAATTAGCATAATAGTACAGTATATAGGCATGAAACTTATCACCTCCGGTACGTATTAGCCTGACCACTTTTGGTCACACCAAAATTCAACCTTTTCAATTCATTGTTTAGCATATAAAATTACTACTTAACTTATAAACTTATGAGAAATCTAAGTTAATATTTCTGGGAAAAACTCCTTAAGTGTCTCAAGATGGTTATCCTCTCAACTCCTCTACCCTCGATTCATTGTGCAATGTGAATCATCTAAAGAATCAATCCTAGTCTAGTGTCTCCACGAGCAATTTCAAAGATATATATATTCCATTAAATTCAAATTATTTCAAGAGATCATGCCATTTCTCCAAGTCAATCAATTTCAATGCATCAATTGGAAGGACTAAATTTTTTTTTTTTTTTCATACTTGATTTTCTCAACAAAGAAGCATATAAATATGATAGCAAACAACTTTCCCCCAAACTCAAGCTACAAATTAGGATTGCATCATCAAAGTTCAAAATAAGTACTCTTCTACCCCCAAACTTAAATCCAACATTGTCCCCAATGTTGTTATGACAAGCATACACAACGGTACAAGAACACTTACAACCAAGGATATTGAACAACATCCTTAAAATTCCAATACATAATCCTATAGCTTCCTCTCCTCTCGAGTACAATACGCATCTCTTAAACATGGGGTCCAAATGTGCATTATATCTAACACTTCAACTCTTTAAACCATCAAGCATAAGACACATACATGCTAAAAGTGCATGCTTGAACACAACAAAAAGAAACAAATTAAACAAAACAAAAACAAAAGCAAAAAGAAAAAGAAAAGAAAACTTACAAACTTGGGTTGCCTCCCAAGAAGCGCTCTTTTAAAGTCATTAGCTTGACTTTACCGAGTTATTTTAAGGCGGTTTCCGAATGAATGCCTTGTTCATTCTCCAAGTAGGGATGAATTTCGGCCCGGTGTTAATAGAAAATACGATGAGTAGTGACCAAGCAATCATCCACTCACATATTTTCTCATAGTCCATCACCACTTCCATCACTCTTTCTTCCCACTGCACCGAGTGATGACTTGGACTATTCTCCAAGTTATAAGTAGATGGCCATTTTTCTTCACCCATCGAGATGGAAAACTTGGAGTTTGTGATGTAGAACTCGAGGAGGTTATTGGTTCTTCTTTCCTGAAAAAGCTCAACACTAAAAGGATCAAAAGCATCAATGCGTAAAGATAATGTAGAATCAATTGGATGCTTAAAAACCTCATAGTTATCACAAATAACCATGTCATCTCCTACACTAGAGGACAACTTACTATCATGGGCACTAATGACCTCTATACCCGTGGAGAGGGAAGAAGATACCAAAGAATCTGGTAAAGGCTCGAGTGTCCTTTCCTTCAACGTCGGCTTCTTTGATATCAATTCTTTGATAAAAATGGGGCCGGGTATCGCTTGAATGTTAGGCGGGCGACGCTGAGGCGATGACACCTTCATAGAAATCCTCTCATTTTTCATTTCCTCAATGATCATTAGAGCCTCCTTAATTGGTCCTTCATACAAAGCATCAATGGCTTTGTGTACCAATTTCATACTTTTCGGCTGATCCAAATCATCTAGTGTGAGTTGTAAGCCGTATAGGAGTTGTCGAACCCATTCTCGTTCCTCCAGAGTCGGGGATAAATGATATCCCTCCTGTATGGTAAAGACGCTGGATGGTAGACAATCCCGGACCGACTGAAGTGGTTGAGAAGGAGGCAGTTGCATAGCTTGGAGAATGCCTTGTAACCACTCCCGATCCTTCGGTAAATTCATATCCGGGAAACGTGCATTCGGATTTGGTTGATAGATATTGTCCGCCATCTCTCGAACTCATCTACAAACCCGGAGCACATGTTCAAAATAAAAATAACAAAATCAAGCAAAGGCTCATTTGAGGAGCGGGTCATGCACCACAAATCGAACCTAACAATTAAGCACAAGAAACAAAATTAGACTAAACACGAAAATAAAAGAAAATCAAGAAATAAACGAAAACTAAGAATTATGAAAAATGTAAACAAAAATCAAAAACTAAAATAAACAAGTCCCCGGCAACGGCGCCAAAAACTTGACACGCTAAAAGCTAACGTGCTATGATAGCAAGTGCACTAGACGTGTGTAGTAATAAGTGGACAAAAAGTCCGGGTTGTCGAACCACAAGGACTTGAATTCTAGTTCATGATTTTCGATAAAAGATAAGACAATTAAAGTAAAGTGCAAGAAAAAGATTAAGCAATTAACGAACCAAAGAGAAACGTACTATAGATTTAATCTCACGTATGATAAAATGACTAAGGCACATGCTACAACCGAATCTACTCGTCAATATATATGAGCTACTCTTCGAATTATTAGACTCCTATTGCTTTGGTGGAAACTCCTAAATTAACTATTACCCGATGTCTCGGCACATAATAATCCTATGATTAATTGACGGTTCTCTAAATATGTCTATCCGAGAATCTAATCAAAAATCACGCATTAACGTTCTAGAGCTTCCCCGAACGAATCCGGCTAACAACACCCGGGAATCTTTACCTATTTCTAGGGCAATCCCTCATTTGTTTCGGATGATGTGTTAATTCCCTTGCACCCTAATATATTTTCTCTCGAACAACTAGATTAGGCAAGATAGCAAGCATATGGTGATCAAACACATGATTGGAATAAAAGCATAGAATTAACACACAAAGCAATAGGAGAATTAATACAAAGAGCAACTTCACATATATTGATTCATAAATTTGGCCTTCACATGGCCTTAGTTCTACAATATTAGCCTCTCATCAAAGCCTTAAAAAAATCTAATACAAACATATACATACTCATGGAAATAAACATGTAAATGCAAATAATTAAAACTCCCTCAATTGATTGATGATGGATCTTTGCTCTCTTGATCTTCAATCCTTAGCTCCTCTCTCTTTGTTCCCCCCAAAAGTGATGAAGAAATGGTGATGAGTGAAAAGTGATGGATAAAATGCCTCTCTCTCCCTCCTCCTCAAGATGATCGGTCAATTGTGCTGAAATATCCTTAAGAAGACCACCACAAATCAGCTCCTCATGTGTATGTCCCCCCTAGTGTCTCCTCCACTACTCTTAAAGTGAGTAGTATAAAATTCCCTAAAGTAGATCTAGTAAGAAACATACTTATGACATCCCTCCCATACATGTGATGACCTCTTGGCTTTAAATGTTCCATTCCCCCATCAAATGATGATCTTTTGGCTGAAAGGAATCAAATCTCGGATGTGGCCACGCCTAGGCGCGGGAATTATGGCGCTCGGGCGCCCAAATCAGAATGTTGGGAGTATTTGCCTCTGTCTGGCGCAGTAATTGTATTTCCTTCATAACTCTCTCCACAAAACTCCGATTTGGATGATTCAAGTCCTCATTTGAAGCTAACACATAGTTATACAACTTTGTAGAAGGAAACTTCATCCAATTCGGTTTCTAAAAATAAGAAAATATCGCTCGAACGTGGAAACTGGTGCAGATACGGCGCCCAGGCGTGGACAGAACGGCGCCTAGGCGCGGAAAGCAGAATGTTGACGTTATTTGCATCTTTTCCGGCGCCTAGGCGTGGTAATACTGGCGCCTGGGCGTGGACAACAGAAGCAAATTGGCCTGAACTTGTTTTATACGTCGTTTTTCATCCCGTTCTTCGATTGTATCCATTTAAGACCTGAAATCACTTAATGCACGAATTAAACGCACATGTAGCAAGAATTAAGCGATAAATGAACCTAAAACATAAACGCAAAGGGGCTTAAAAACACGTAAAAATGCCTCTTATCAGGGGACATGCCAATAGGGGTCTTAAAAGCAGTTATATATGCCCATAAGGCAACATCTAATTTTAAAGACCAATCTTTCCTAGACATGTTCACAGTTTTCTCTAGGATTCTTCTAATTTCCCTATTCGGCACTTCAACTTGGCCACTCGTTTGAGGATGGTAAGGTGTAGAAACCTTATGAGTGACACCGTATTTTCGTAAAAGAATATCAAATTGTTTATTACAAAAATGAGTACCACCATCACTAATAATCGCTCTAGGAGTTCCAAAACGTGTAAAAACATGCTTTTTCAAAAACTTGATAACCACCCTAGCATCGTTAGTTCTAAGTGCCTTGGCTTCTACCCATTTAGAAACATAATCCACTACCACGAGTATATACTTGTTAGAACACGAACTTGGGAAAGGTCCCATGAAGTCTATACCCCAGACATCAAATAATTCACATTCTAACATGCTATTCGGTGGCATCTCATGCTTCCTAGATATATTACCAACTCTTTGACATCTATCACACGAAGCTACATAAGCATAAGCATCTTTAAAAAGTGACGGCGAGTAAAAACCTGATTGAAGAACCTTAGATGCGTTTTTTGTAGGCCCAAAGTGGCCACCTACCTCACCATCATGACAATGGCTTAGAATTGAAGCCATCTCCTCAGTGGGAATACACCTCTAAATGATGCGATCTGTACATACTTTAAAAGGAAAAGTTTCATCCCAAAAGTAATGCTTTACATCAGATAAGAATTTCTTCCTTTGATGAAAAGTTAAATCTGGAGGGAGGGTACCCGTCACAACATAATTTGCAAAGTCCGCGTACCAGGGGAGGGGTCCATTAGCAATCGCATACAGCCTTTCATCGGGAAAATCATTTCCTATGGGTATATCAATATTCGCGTCAGAGTTAGGAGGTTCAATTCGAGACAAATGGTCAGCGACTACGTTCTCAACACCCTTCTTATCCCTAATCTCTAAGTCAAATTCTTGCAGCAATAGAATCTATCTAATTAACCTAGGTTTAGCATCTTTCTTGGCAAACAAGTATTTAAGAGCAGAGTGATCTGTATACACTATGACTTTATTGATAACAAGGTACGAATGGAACTTATCGAATGCGAAAACAATAGCAAGTAATTCCTTTTCAGTTGTAGCATAATTTAATTTACCTCATTTAAGGTTTTACTAGAATAATAAATTGTTTGAAATACCTTGTCCTTACGTTGACCAAGCACGACACCGACTGCTGTATCACTGGCGTCACACATAAGTTCGAAAGGTAAAGTCCAGTCTGGTGCCATCACCACAAGTGCCGAAACTAATTTTTCCTTCAAAGCATGAAAGGCCTGCAAGCAAGAAGAATCGAAATTAAAAGGTGTGTCCTTGACAAGTAAGGAAGATAGAGGCTTAGCAATTTTTGAAAAATTAGGGATAAAGAGTTTATAAAACCCGACATGACCAAGAAAGCTTCTCACAGCTTTTACAGAGGTTGGTGGAGGTAATTTTTCAATGACTTCAACCTTAGCTCGATCCACTTCAATCCCCTTGTGGGAGATTTTGTGGCCTAGCACTATACCCTCTTGTACCATGAAGTGACATTTTTCCCAATTTAAGACAAGGTGGGTGTCGACACATCTCTGCAAAACTAAGGTTAAATGGTGCAAACATGCATCAAAAGTGGAACCAAATACAGAAAAGTCATCCATAAATATCTCAAGAAAAGTCTCCGCCATGTCATGAAAAATAGCAGTCATGCATCGTTGAAAAGTGGCAGGGGCATTACATAAGCCAAATGGCATCCGTCTATAAGCAAATGTGCCATAAGGACAAGTGAATGTAGTTTTCTCTTGATCCTCAAGTGCAATGGCAATTTGGTTATATTCGGAGTACCCATCCAAAAAGCAATAAAATTCATGCCCTGCCAATCTTTCAAGCATTTGATCAATAAAGGGGAGGGGAAAATGGTCTTTCCGGGTGGCATCATTCAATTTTCAATAATATATATACACACGCAACCCGATGACTGTTCTCATAGAAATTAACTCATTATTCTCATTAGGTACAACAGTCATACCTCCTTTTTTAGTACTACCTGCGTTGGGCTGACCCATGGACTGTCAGAAATTGGGAAGATTATACCTGCATCGAGCAATTTGATGACTTCCTTTTTCACAACCTCTTGCATCATCGGGTTAAGTCGTCTTTGTGGCTGCACGGTAGGCTTGTAGCTTTTCTCCATAAGAATTTTATGCATGCAGACGGAGGGGCTGATTCCCTTGATGTCTGCTATCTTCCATCCAAAAGCTTGCTTGTGTTCTCTTAACACCCTCATAAGTTTATCCTCCATAGAACCTGTCAATGAGGAAGAAATAATAACCGGTAAGCACTTATTATCAGCAAGATAAGCATATTTAAGATGTGAGGGGAGGGTTTTGAGTTCAAGAGTAGGAGGTTCTTCAATGGAAGGTTTAGGCTGCGAGGACAATTGTCTCTCTAGTTCTTCAAACTTAGGCCGATAACATCTTCCAAATGGTGGAACAACTTCTAAACTTGCCACTATATCCCTCAGTCATTCAGGAGCTGATTCCACAACCGTTGATCCAACAATACATTCTTCCCATTTATCTGGATATCGGATGCTCTTGAAATATTCCATGGCCAAAGGATCAATCACATCGATTTGAAAACAAGTGTTATCTTAAGGTTGCTTCATTGCCTCACAGACATTGAATTTAACAGCATCCTCCCCCACTCTGAGTATGAGCTCACCCATGGCTACGTCAATCAGTGCCCTACCAGTGTTGAGAAATGGTCTTCCCAGTATCAAGGGCATCTCTACATCTTCTTCCATATCTAGAACAATGAAATCCACCGAAAAGACAAAACGGTCTACTTTTACGAGAACATCTTCCACAATTCCTCAAAGGTACTTGATTGATCTGTCAACTAGCTGAAGTGATACAGTGGTCGGTTTTGGCTCTCCAAGGCCCAATTTCCTGGAAAGAGATAAGGGCAACAAATTAATGCTGGTACCTAAATCACGTAAAAATTTATTAAATGAAAGAGGACCAATAGTGCAAGGGATAGTGAAACTCCCTGGATCAGGTAGCTTTGGTGGTAGTTTGTTTTGGAGGATGGCGGAACATTCTTCTTTCAACAAGATAGTTTCGTGTTCTTCCCACTTTTTCTTGTTGGAGAGGAAGTCTTTAAGAAACTTCGCATAGCTCGGCATTTGAAACAATACATCAATAAAAGGGATATTAACTTGTAATTGTTTCAACATGTCCAAAAATTTCCTAAATTGTTTATCTGCTTTCCTCTTTTGGAGTGCCAACAGGAATGGTGGGCGAACAGTAGCCGGCACAGAGGAAATAGGCCGTGATGCTGCGGCATAGAGTCCTTGATGCTGCGACATCACTGCTTTCATCACTCCCAATTCAGTATTTTCCAATCTTTTTCCATTTCACAGCTCGATAGCTTGAATCTGCTCCTTCGGGTTTTTTTCAGTGTCGCTAGGGAGTGATCCTAGTGCCCTACCTGATAATTGGTTTGCAAACTGCCCCAACTGTGTCTGTATGTTAGCCATGTTAACTTCAATGTTGTGACTCCGCTCGTTGTTCTTCTTGATGTATTGGAACATCAACTCCTCAAAAGTTGGTTTCTTCTCTTGCTGCTGGTAACCTCCTTATCTCTGGAAATTGTTCGATTGAAAACCTCCTTGTGGATGAAATGGAGGCTTCTCAGAGTTTAACTGAAAACCCGGGGGTGGCTTGACCAAATTGTTGTTGTTACTCCATGAAAAATTTGGGTGGTTTCGCCATCCCAGGTTAAATTTCTCAGAGAAAGGGTCATTGTGGCTCCTATTTGAGTTGTGCACATAATTAGCATTCTCGACTAACTCAGGATGGGAAGATGAGCCATTTTGTTGGCAATCAATACTATGATGATCTCCACCACACGTTTTACAAATGACTTGTATTGAAAGTATCTAACCTTTTGTTCAACATCTCCATTTGTGCAGCTAATGTTGTGGAGGTATCCACTTCGTAGACTCCACTAGGCTTCTTTGGGAGTATTATTCTCTCGATAGGCCACTGATAATTGTTCTCAGCCATATTCTCGATCATATCCCGAGCCGCCTGTGGTGGTAGGTTCATGAGAGTCCCTCCCGCAGCTGAACGAAGATTGGTTCAAATGATGGGACCAAGACCCTGGTAGAAGATCGTCACTTGAGCCCATAACTCGAATCCGTGGTGGGGACATTTACGAAGAAGTTCCTTAAAGTGTTCCCATACTTCATACAGTGATTCCACTTCAGTCTGCCTGAATCCTTGTATCTCAGCTTTTATAGCTGCTGTTTTTCCAGGTGGAAAATACTTGCTCAAAAACTTCTCTACCAACTGATCCCAAGTGTGTATGGATGCAGTTGGCAAGGAGTCAAGCCATGCTCTAGCCTTGTCTTTCAGTGAGAAGGGGAAAAGCCTCAATCTTACTGCTTCATCGGTTACCCCGTTCTGCCTAAAAGTGCTCAGAATATCAAGAAAACTGGCAATGTGAGCATGTGGTGTTTCATCTACCGCTCCCCGGTATTGACCATTAGTGATCATCTGAAGAATTACTGATGGAATTTGAAAAGTGTTCGCTGCTACAGTTGGTAACACAATAGCTCCTGCAGCTCCATGAACAGTGGGTTGCATATAGTCACGCAGAGGACGCGGTGCATGATGTTGTTGTTAGGCTAGAGTGCTAGCAACTGCAGCCTGAATGGCGGCTTGAATTGCCGGATCATCTGGATTGAACCCTTGTGGACCAGGCAACGGATTGTTTTGATTGTTCTCATCCATTGCTTCAAACTGATTTCCTTGGTTCAGTGCTCTCCTTGCTCTAAGGAATGTGCATTGGATCTCAGGATCAAAATCAGCAAGTTCTTCTTGAGAAGTGCGGGTCATGCACTACTCAAAAGACAAACCTATCAAAAGAGCATAAAGAAACAAGGTAAAAATAAAAAAAAATTTAAAAAATAAAGCGACTTAATCTTAGAACAGATAAGTGAATCTCAATATTAAATAAAACAATTATCCCCGGCAACAGCGCCAAAAACTTGACACGCAAAAACCTAGCAAGTGCACTAGATCGTGCAAGTAATATAGTGGAATTTTAAGTCCGGATTATCGTACCCAAGGGACAACGTATTTAAGTATTGAAACTACTGTATTACCTAATTCCAGGTGAAATCCAATATTAAGGTGTAATTGTGTAATTAAAATAAAGCAAATTAATTATGGACAACACGTAGAGATTTAAAAATCAGAGGAAGAGAGATAACTAAGACACGTGATCCGACCAAACTACTCGTTATCGATTATGAAGCGTGTTATTCAGTTATTACTTATCATGCTATGGCGGAAACTCCAAAATTATACACTACCCAATCTCTTGGTATAATGTTTCTATGTTAATTAATGATTCCCTATATCCCTATATGAGAATTCAATTAATGCCCATGCATTAACAAGATTTATGAGATTCCCCGTTACCGGAAGGCTACACGAATGAATGGAATCTATCCCTAGTCAATTCTAAGACGTGATGTTCAAATACTCAAGCATTCTCTACCTATATCCTTTCGGAATCTAAGTTAAGCAATTTATTGAACAAGTGGTGATCAAGCACTTATAAGCATTAAACACAACAAATTGAACACATAGCATGCCAAGCAATAATAAAAAACACAAATTTTATAAACGATAAGTCATAGTTTAGCCTTCACACGGCCTTAGTCAAATGAATTTAGTTCATGATCGAAAAGAAAGAGAAATAACAATCTTGAAAAGACATGTTCAATAAACTAATCTCAAAATAAAGTGAAAAACTCCCTCAATGGTTGATTGGCGATCGATCCTTAATTTGGAACTTCAATCCTTAGCTATGCTCCTTGTATTGCTCCTCTAAGAATGATGATAGGATGGCTTTCTCCCCTCCTAGGATGAGGATAGACTACTCTCTATTGAGTGTGTTTGTGTATTTTCAAGTGTGTCCATAGGATGTCCTCCAATCCTCCTTTTATAGCCAAAATTCCACTAAAGTATGCATTAAGAATTCCCATTAAAGTTCCCCAATGAGAATTCCACCTAAGAGTGATGCTTAAAGTTTGGCTTTAAAGATTCCATCCTGCCAAAAAATGCTGAACTTTCGGCCCTTAGGCATTCCACCAAGCATCCCCATGTGAAAACTTCAACAACACACTTGTATGCTGCCATTTTCTTGCTTTCCAGTGCAGTGATGGTATTTTACTCATAACATTTTCCACCGATCTCCTAATTGGATGATTCAAGTCCCCATGTGTCGTTAACACATAGATCTACATTTTAGAAGGATACTTCATCAAATTCGGTCTCTAAATATACCCAAATGGCATTCCAACGTGGCAGTTGTTTCAGATTTGGTGCCCAGGTGCGCTGTAATGGCACTAAAGCGTGATTTTGGCTAACTCCAGCTTATTTCTTGCTTGTTTGGGCATGGAGGTGTGAAACATCTTGTCCTAAACTTGTTTTATACGTCATTGTTTCAGCCCTTTCTTCGATTGTATTCATTTATGGCATGAAATCACTTAATGCACGAATTAAACGCACAAGTGACAGAATCAAGCGATAAATGAACCTAAAACATAAACACAAGGGTCTTAAAAACACGTAAAAACGACTCCTATCAGTTTTCTATCCTATGCATGCATTTCAAACACATCACATATATATAGACAGAAAAATAAACCATCCACAAAGCAGTAAATTAGGATGAACCAACTTGATCCCTAACCCAATCAACCCACTGAGCCAAAGTGGGCTAGACTTCTTGGAAATAAAAATAACCTAACTATTATAATGGATCACCACTGCATACATAGTCTTCGATTGTCCTTCGTCTTCTCTCTTCGTCTTCAATTACATAGATTATAATCTAATTACATTCTACTAATTTAATGACAGAAAGAATAAAAGCCAAACTAGCTATTTTTACAACCCATCGAAATTACATTCAAAGAAAACAAAAACTAGACTAGGCTCGTGGTTCATCCTATCACATAAAATCATTCCAAGCCATATAATATGCGATATCCAAAATTTAACTACCTCTTGTTCAAAATAAATTGTAATTTATTTGGGATAATTTGGATTTTTCACAAAAATATTTTTTCAAGGATAAATAATATTTTCCAAGATTATAAAATTCCAAAAATAATTTTCATTTTCAAAAATCTAATTTTCAGAAATATTCAAATATTAAAATTTTAATCATGTCAAAAAACTGGGTCAGGCTTGGGCGACCCGACCTGCGGGCCCCTCCCGCAAATAGCACGCGTTGGACACGTGCGGACTCGAAATTGTTTCGGCCCAATTTGTCCAGCCAATTTGGGCTGGACAATGTGTTTTTTCTCACAGATTTTACTAGCCCACCTCGGGCTAGGTTGTTACTCTACTTTTAAACCTTTACGTTCGTCCGTTTCTCTACTTCCCACGACCGGTATTTTTCAAATCCAAAAAACTCATTATCAACCCAAATACATAATTTTTCGGAAAACCAAATTTGTCATAAAAATTCTAAACTTTTATACAATTAAATCCCAAACTAAATTCAATTTATAATAACTCAAGGCATCTTGATTTAAACATGCTTCCAATTTATTCAAACGAAAATAAATAAAGTGTAATAAATCACATAGATTAGTTTGATTAAACTAACCAGGCTCTGATACCACGGTTGGGTTGGGTAATCCCCGAGGTAGGTTACCACAGCGGAATTTTAAAATTTATACAACTACCCCGAAACATGATTATGGCCGGTTTAATCGAACTAATCAAACAAAGAAAAAACTAACTACGCTAAATACCTTTCGAGCTTTTTCCTTCGTACAAGTTTCTGATCTTTTCAACTTGAACAAATACTCCCTTGATCGAATCTACAGTGAAGCCGTCGGCCTCCTCCAAAAGTCCAAGCTTTGATTTGTTCCATGTTTCTTCAAGCAATCCAATTGTCTTGTCTCTAAGATGTATCCACACCTCCGTATAGTTCCCAATAATTATATATATGGTTCTAACCTATATAATTATTTTAGATCTAATCTAAGCTTAAATATATGAAGGTAGGAATATATGTGAAAGGTTAATCTCAACACATGAGCAAAACCCTGTCTAGAAATAATATGGGTGAGGGGCGAGTTTTACTTGAAAAATAAGAAGACAAAATTTCTCTCTTTTTCTTCTTAGGGTGGACAAAAATTTCCTCTAGAAAATAAAGTGCGCGTGCATTTTTCTTAACACACATATTTATGGAGATACTCCTAGGTTTAATTTGATTAGAAGTCAAGATGAGATAAAATCCCCAAGATTTGACTTTCATCTACTCCTAATCAGATTCAATTAAGGAGTTTCCTACAAATAAGGAACTTAGCTTGCAAGCTAACTTGTTCTTTATTTTATTTCCTAAACTATTTTTTTGATTCCAACTTGATCAAGACTTGGAGAGGAATTAAATCCTCCCCCAAACTCGTCCGCCTACACGCCCCTTCTATGCCTTGAAGTCCAAATTTTTTATCCAACTTCATTTAATTTTTGACTCCTTATTTAATTAAATAGTCCAACCATTTAATTAAATATTCCTTAATAATTAAAGTCCAACCTTAATTATTATTACCCAATTATTTCTTTAATTCTATTTATTTTTCATCTTTCTCTACTAATTAAATAAAACCTTGGATTTACTTAGTCCATTAATTAATTAATCCTACTTGATTAATTAAGTTGTCTAATTAATTGATCTCCCACCAATTAATTAATATTCCTCTTTAGGTAAGTACTAGACTTTCCTAATTTCAACTCAACTTCCAAAGTTGATTAATCATATCTTTTAAACAGGAACCTCAGGAGTTAGCGTGTGACCCCTTAGGCTCGTTCATATTCTAGTAGTAAAGTACATTTTCTAAAAGTGCCATTGTAGCTTTCTATATTTAGAAAGTACTAGATTAAACCTTCCTTGATTTAATCCGACCATGTATCATTCACCATAATATCATGATACTTACAATCGAGGTTACTGTCTAGAAACAGGCCCCGAAGACCTAGACACAAACAATGTAAAGATACTCAACCTATCATAACCACGATCTTCCTATAAGTAAGATCCCTCCATCAAATTTATCGGATTGGTATCTCGAGTAATGACTTAGTTGAAATTCTTACAACTCAATCACTATGTCTCCTTATTGCATGATATCGATTCATGCAATCTAAACGAGGAAACACTCCGCCTCATTGGATTGCCATACTTTGGTCAAAGATTCCTTGAATCGATCCATTAAGCAATACATAGGAAATGTCTGATTTGCTATATCAGTGATGGATCCCATATTGGTCTCTCGTGTACCTCGACACATAATTATACTATACCCAAGATATTCCATATGAAGACTTGCGATGGAATCACGAGATAAGTCTAAGTATAGTTACTATGCTCAAAGTTACAATGGAACCTCATGTCCAAATGGATTACTCTTATACCTACGTGATTATAGGAAATTCCATATTCGATAACCATTTTATGAATTTCTTGGCGGGGTTGTTCAGTTCACTCATTATCTAAATGAGAACCCTCGTGTACATCTATGTGTATGGAATGATGCACGTTCTCTAAGAACTATGTATACAAGCAAGTCTTTTGAGTCTTTGTCAATATCCCTTATCTTGACAGACCCATCTCTGACTTAGAACCTTTTAAGATTCACGACCTTAGAGACATATTCCATCATCGTCATTCCTGATGTCCGATGATGCCCCATAGTCACGTGTGATTCAAGGGACTTCGTTCTAAGCATATGTTAACTGTTTAAGAACAAAGAATGCCTATAATAAAATTGACTTTATTTATAAAGAAAAGATTGTCTCATAGAGTTTATTACATAGAAAATGACGTCCAAAATTGGCGCGCCGGATATCTACTCTATCATATTATTGAGATATCCTAAGTTATTTGAACTTCTCAAAATCAAACAAACCTTGTGATGAAACCCTCAACCTCTTTCATCTGTGTGAGAAAGTTGTTGATATTTGCAAGTAGAATTCCTATGTGAGAGATGCTTGTTGAAGAAGATCTCCAGTGGAACTGAAGTCTGTGTGATCAAGGAGCTCAAGATCGTCCTCATTTTATTCACATTTGTAGAAATCCTTTATGTTAAGATTTTTGTTAATCAACTAGTGAATTCCCTCCGAGTAAAAAGGAGAAGAAGGACGTAGCTGGGATGACATCACCCAGTGAACCTTTCACATCTTGTGTTATTTATTTTTTACTCTTTTATTGCTTTACGTATCATTTGCATATCATTATTCAAAGGCATTAAAATCAGTAAGCGACTAATCGGCTAAAACGAACGCTAAGCATTAAAATCATTTCCGTTGTGCTAACCCTAATTAAGCGATCTAAGCTTTACCTTATGTTAGGAAATTTCTTGTTAGAGTTTTGATGTTGACAATTAGTATTTTTGTTAGACCCAAAATATGTAAGTTTGATTTTATTAGAAACTATGTATAGGCTTTGAGCGTTAGAATTGTATATAACTTTATTTATTTTTATTGTAGACTGTTAGGCTAAGTAGTTTTGAGACTGAGTGTCTGATAATTTCTGTGTGAGTTTATCGGTAATTAAGTCTGAAGATTCAAGCGTCTGAAGTCTGAATGAAAATAAAGTTTTCCAAGCGTCCATGCGTTGAATAGGACCGGGATCATTCAGTGATTGAATGAGCGTCTACCAAAGACAAACATTCACCTGAATTTATTTTTAAGTCCAGAAGCAGTTTAATTCAAATATTCTTTGATCATTAATTGCCAACGGGCATTTAATTCAAATGCATTAAATTCTAATAAGAGAATTAGATGTGATAAGCTTTTTAGGATGTACGGAGAAGCGACCCTATTGGATTATCAACTTTACAGAGATTGCAGCACCAACTTTTGTGCAACAGATTTTCAAGAAAAAGGACAAAAGTGATTCACTCGCGGAAGTGAGAGACACGCGCTTGTACATGTGTCAAACAGACACTTTTTCCAAGAATGTCTATAAATCGACTTCAGCAACAAGCCAAAAAGAGAGATTATTTTAACACGGTACAAGCTTACAAGCGAAAAACTCTGTTGCATTGAAGTCTCAAATCTCAAACTCTTAGAAAAGCCAGGATATTCAAGCAAACAATCTTTTTGCTTTTCTTCAATTCCTGAGACAGTCAACCAATATCTCAAATATCTTTTTAAGAAGAACCTATATTACTATTGAGATATTACAAGTTGTTTGAACTTTCCAAAAATCAAACAAACTGTGAAACAAAATCCCGTCCAAGCCTCGCGATCTGTGTGAAGTCGAAGTTGGACACTTGCATTATTTCTGGGTGAAAGAAGCAAGAGGATAGAAGTGTCTTGGAGCAGAAATCTGTGTGATGAGGGAGCTCAAGTCATCAACATCCATCTCTCCCTAATTTGTAGAAGATTCTGGGTGATTCTTTGAGAATCATTTTGGTGGATTGCCTCCAAGTGTTCGTGGAGAAGAAGGACGTAGTTGCGATTACACCACCCAACGAACCTTTCAAACATTGTGTTCCTTACTTTACTGCATTTCTATTATTGTCATATCATTGCATAATAGGTTAAGTAACACATTGATAAATCATTTAAAAGCTAAGCAACTAAGGAAAATCTTTGTGACGCTAAAATACTTCAAAAGGAAGACTTAAAAATCATTCCACTATGCTAACCCTGATTAAAGAACTGAACGCTTAAACCTACTTGGTTATAGTATTCAAATCTTGAGTCTAAGTTAATATTATGAAAACAATCTTCAAGTAGACGCTCATCCAAGCACTTACATTTTAGAGTGTCCAAATCAATTTTAATACGAAACTTTTGAAGTCGAAAAAGACTTCAGGGTCTATTCTACCCCCTCTCCTTCTAGACCCTTTCGTATGCCACTTGGGACAAACAAGTGGTATCAGAGCGGTTAAAGTCGAAATTTTAAAATTTTCAAGCATAACAGCTTGTTTAGATCCTTTCAAATCTAGTTGTTTAAAATTTTTCATGGCATTTGCTAAAGTACCTAAGTTGACCGAGTCAAATTATGACTCATGGAAGGTCAAAGAATTTACATATCTTTGTTCATGTAATGATGAAATGTGCGATATTATTTCAGATGGACCTATTCAAATTCTCAAAGTTATCACTAGAGCGCCTGGAGCCACAAAAGATACCCCAGATGGCTATGCTGAGAAGCCAAAAAGTGAATGGTCTACAGATGAGGGTCGAAGAGCTAATTTGGACAATGTTGGTAGAAACGATCTATATACAGCCATTGGCGACAATGGCAATTTATTTAACAAGGTCAAATCATGTTCTACTACCAAGGAGATATGGGATAAGTTGGCTATAATTTGTGGTGGTTCAGCACAAATCAAGGAGAACAAACTTTCCATCGCCAAGGAAAGATTTAACAACTTCTACCGCTGAAGCCAAGTATGTAGCCAGTGGAAGCTGTTGTGCACAAACCCTTTCAATAAGGCAACAAGTTAGAGATTATGGAATTATCCTAGGTCCTACCCTAATTCATTGTGATAACCAAAGCGCTTTAGCTATGACCCAGAACCCAGTCCTTCATTCTAGAACTAAACACATAGAGATTCGATACCATTTCTTGTAGGACCATGTTCAAAAGAAAGATATCTCCATGCATTTCATTGGAACTGACAAACAATTGGCAGATATCTTCACCAAAGCGCTCAACGAACAATGTTTTCTCACTTTGAGAAGTGAATTAGGTATGATTAATTTAAACGCTTAATCATGGAGCATCATACTTTTCATAGGCATATAATTTAAGGGTAATCCATTTTACTATAATGTCTAAAGCGATTTCAAAAAAGAAATGAGTTATCAATTTTAGGGGGAACTTTAAAATTGTACTTATTTCAAATAGTAAGCGACAATGATCAATTTTTTTTTTTCAAAATATTGTACATTGATCATCAGCGCTTACATTTCTGCATGTCAAAATTGACCGCTTAATAAAAAAAAAATCCTTTCTCAAAAGCGATTCAATTGTCTTTATTCTACAAGAAAACTTCAACGTTAAAATTATTCCCATTTTGACGCTAAGTAACTCTCTCTAAAATTCATGCATTGTTTTCATCGCTAAAAAATGTACTGTGTGGATAAGTCCAAAAGATAAGATTTTGACAACTGCCCACGCGCTCTTATCAAATCAAACTGACGGTTAATGGTACCTATCTCAAAACAGGCAGTTTAGCAACTGCACATGCCCTGTACATGCCTAAATAAGTGTCAGTGTACCAACAGGCGCATGTATTTCACGCTAAAATTTTTCAAAAATTTCAAACTTTTTTTGAAAAAATAACTGCGGACTTCAAATTCTATTACCACAGCAGTTATCCTAATTTATCACCCCTTTTTCACATTCGTCTTTATGATGAAATGGCTCAGATTCAAAGTTTTTCATTTTTGATTAACTGCATTTACACATGGCCATTATCGAGCATTTAAGAGGTTACTTTTTGCTATCTCTATTTAAATCCTTCAAATTTTTACAGAAAAACTTTATCATTTTCATATTCTCTGCTGTAAAAGTGCTTTAAAACTATTCTAAACCAAAAATATTTTCGTCTTTCCCTCTCAAAACGCTCAACTCTTTCTCATCAATGGCGCCACCAAAGTCTTCCAAATCTTCCAAGTTCAAAACTAAGAAAACAGTCACAGTCAATGCTGGATTCCTGGCAAACTGGGAGTATCTTCTTGAAAATCAACACTTTCCTTTGAGAGACATTCTTCTTCTCATTGAAAGTTCTGGACTTAGAACACTTTTAACCTTCCACTCTTTGATTCACGCAGAAGAAGCCCTTTTCTTCTTCCAAAATGCCATCATTTTTTACAATGGCAATTTTATCACATGCGTGTTCCCATTTGATCCAAAACCTTTTGTTCTTACTCCCCACATTCTTGTTGATTTGTTAAAATTTCCCACTCATTGTGGAGAAGTTGAGGAAGTTACGATGGGAGATGCTACCAAAATCTGGGAAAGAGTTTGGAGAGACGACATTGCTACTGCATATGAACCAAAGTTCAAGAAAAATGACATGAAGGGTGAATATGTCATTTTACCTGATATTTGCGCGAAGATGGTGGAATGTCAAAAGGGATCATTTGAAAAAATTTCTCATTTGCAGTATAAGATGATGATAGCTTTCTTGACCAAGCTGAAGGTTAATTGGGCTTTGTACGTTTTCAATTGCTTCAAAGCAGCGATGCAGAAGTTGGTGAATCCCAAGCCTTACGAAATTTTATTAAGTTTTATTTTAAATGCTAGTGGGTTCGTAAACTCTACGGGAACTAAGGTCCCAGTGGTTAAATTTTATGGCAAGAAGATGATTGGCGAACTGCTAAACCCCAAGCGACGTGGTGGTACAACGGTCCCCAAAGAAGAACCTGAGCGACAGGCCACTAAAGTGAGACTTCGTGGTGATGATGAGGAACAAGCGACCTCCTCATCAGACAAACCTGAAGAAGAGGTGGTGGTCAAGCTACCAAAGAAGAAGGCTGCTAAGAAAGACGCTGAGCCGTCTAAGCCCTCAAAGAAGCTTAAGAAGAAAGAGACTAAGAAGAAATCTAACTCTCCCTCTCCTCCTCATAAATCCCCTTCTCCTTCTCCAGCATTTTTTAATACATCAGAAATTGAGGAAGAAGAAGAGAAAGTGTTGCTCGCCTGTAAGCACACGCAGTGGTCAACTCCAAGAGGATCGACAAGCGCTCCAGCTAAGCCTAAGCCAGTGCTTGAAGAACCAGTGAGTACACAAGTGCTACTTGACTCATTGAGATCGCACTTTGAGGTCTGCCCCACCAAAGGGTGATTTGGGCCTAACTACTCTAGTAACAGATTTAACAGTACAAGTAAATTGATCATGAACCCTTAGGTCTAATGCTTACACATACTATTATGGTCAGTAATCCAATCATTGACAGTCACAGAGTAAATACCCATGTGATCGGATTACTGCGAGCCATGTTCGAATATATCAATTCCATTAGTATATCTATGACACGTGTTCTCACTATCCCATAGTGTTCGACTGGCACTCCTTGTTAGAGCATGTGTCATACAAGTCAAATCTTAATGCCCAATTAAGATTCCTTGACTTGTGAACCCTTTTAAGTGATCAGGAATAAGACTCTCCTCGTGCCACTTCTTTATTCTGTAAAGGGGGAAGAGTCAACCTTGATACACATGGACTATTTGTTCAATACTTATTAATGTCATGAAGTTTTATATGAACAGACGAATAAATGCCTTTATTAAATAAAAGTTTGTACAAAATAATTGGATATCCTATACAATCTATTTTTTGTCATTGGCATCTAGGGCATATACCTAACAATCTCTCACTTGCACTCAATGCCAATTGCTATGGTATCTAATACCCATCTTCTCAAAATGTCTCTCTAGCACCTTCTGCGCCAATGGCTTAGTGAGTGAGTCAGCCACGTTGTCCGCTGAGGTTATTTTCTGCACAGTGATGTCGCCTCTTCCAATGATTTCTCGAATTATATGATATCTCCTCTCCATGTGTTTGGATTTTTTATGAGACCTTGGTTCCCTAGCTTGCGCGATGCCTCCATTGTTGTCACACCAAAGTGGCAACGGTAGCTGCACACTAGGAACAACTTGAAGTTCTGTCATGAACTTCAAAATCCAAATAGGTTCTTTGGCTGCCTTTGAGGCTGCCACATATTCAGTTTCAGTGGTTGAATCAGCAGTTGTGCTTTGCATGCATACATGAGACTTCCCACTGCTGATGCATAGGGAACGGTACTCATCTCGTCTCGATCTTCCTCACTTTGAGGAATAATCTTTTTGGAGAGATGAATTCCATGTCTCATAGGTAAAATGTTAGAGTTATGCCCTCAAATTCCATAAGAGGATAGAATTATAGGGCATTAGTTTAGATCTAAACATTCTTGTTTTAATAAAAGGCATTTGATGTTGTTTCTTATAAGCATTTGTAAGGTTTAAATAAATAACAATTAGTCCTTGATAATAAGGCGAACATTCTACTCCCTATCGGTTAGGGAGAATGGCACAAGAAGTGTTTGATCCTTAATATCTAAAATGGTTCGCAAGTCGAAGAGAGTATTGACTGGATATCATTACTGAATATAGACTTGTATGATGTAAGTTTTGATAGGGGAGTGCCAGTTGAAGGCTATGAGTATGATAGTGGGAACTTATATCATAGACACAGCAGTTAAGCTGGTGTGTTCGAACTCGTCTCGCATCAGTTATGTCACATTGGTTTTCACTCAATGACAAAACTGATAAGTTGTGATAGGAACGCGTGAACCTTAGAGCTGAGTAATCAAGTTGAAGATGTGCTTGTGACATCAAGTTTGTCATTAGAGTAGTTAGATCCATTTCACCCGTTGGTGGGGTTGACCTCGAAGTGCGGCTTGATGGGCAAGTAGCAATCTTAACTACTTAGCAATATGGGATTTATTGTCTCATAAGTGAATGAGCTAAATATCCTTTGCCGTCAAGAATGAGTGAGGTCAAAGACTTTGGCCAAAACATTAGAGATACTTATGTTGGACACGAAAGTATACTCAGTGACCTCGATTCATTATGAGCTAAGCATATAGTCAAGTCCAGTGAGTTTGACTAAACCATGCCTCTCACTTGACTGAAATATATGAATAAAGGGTTTATACTCGTACGGTATTCACAGCCTAAAAGGTTTGGAATGATTCTATACATTCGTTCTCAATTGGACTACGATGTGGACCACGAGACTGGCTAGGTGGTATCCATATCCTTTTGGTTTCCTCCCAATTACCTTTTGAGAAGAACCTAAAAAGTTGCGCTTAAAAGAATTGTAAAAGAAAAATCATGGAATAAAACTTGAGAGAAATCTTTCGGTATTTGATATCATGATTAATTAACTAATCATTAGATGATCTTATTGATTAGGTTAATGAGTTAATTAATTTCCTAGTGAATTTAATTATGGAATTAACTTGTGTAAGTTAGTTATTTAATTGATATATTTATTGGATAAATTATAATAATTAAATTAATACACAAATTGGACTAAGCCCGGAGGGCATTAAAAATGCCCAAGTTAGGCGTCCATATGGACGCCCAGGGCCTTTAGTTAACTAGGTTAATTATTCTATAAATATACTACTTAGTGAATAATTAAACCATAGCCTCACATATATCTTTCTCTCCAAGTAAAACTCTCCACCTCTCTCTCATCTCTCTAGCCGTCCAAGACGAGAAGAAAATAAGGGATTTTTGCTTTCGGTTCCGGCGTGGTGATTTAGAGACAATGACGTTATTGCTGCTCCAAAAAGAATCAAGAAGCTAGTTCAGAATTTTTAATTACGCGAAAAAGGTACATATTTCTCAACATGATTTAAATATGTGAAATCAAAGATGAATCGACCGTGGGTATTTTATTTCCGCTGTGTTTTTATGTTCAAAACCCAACAAAAAAAAATTAGATGTAAGAATGCATGTACAATCCAATCCTGAGCTACAAAAGTGATAATGTGCAAAGTGACATAATTAAATGTTTAGAACATTAATTCTCCCAAATGAAATAATACTAAGTTTTAAAAGGGGTGCTAAGCTTCCAATCCCTCCTCTAAGTTTGATGAAATCAAGAATTGAATCTGATATATGGCATCTTCCCAGTAAGTGGGGGTCATATATTAAGACGCAATTCTGAGATTTCATAAAGTGCATTAGATGCCTTAATCGAGAAATATTTCACCCCAAATATCGTTCAAGGGTTGGAAGGTGAAATTCAAATGTTAGATTAAAAGGTGTATATCGTTAAAGGGAATTAACTTAGATAGTCCACAAACCTATATATCGTTAAAGGGTTGCGGTCTTGATGGATTATGGGAAAACAAGATTGGACCGTCTATTGGATAGATTGATGTTAGACATCACTTTAAATAAGTAATGGACCAAATATCATTAAAGGGTTTCCATCCATTACATTGATTAAAGAAATCAATCTCCACTACGAAGTAACAAACAACGATCACTTCTGATTTTCACTGTGGGAGTGTGAATCTCGAAAAATATAGTGGGAGCTGAGTCATAAATCGAAGTCCTTGATTTTAACTTGGTTATAGTTTAGTTACAATCATCTAATCAAGTCTGGTTTATTTTCTGTAGTTATAAATTATTTTATCTCTCTCAAAACCAAAGTCTCCCAAACCACTATCAAAATTGATGGAGAATACTATTCTTACTGGATCAAACTACATAAAATGACTCACAAAGTTAAGGAGGGTCCGTCTTCCTCCCATCCCTAGAAGAGATGAAGGTGATGAAGTTCGCCTAGCTCGTTGGGACTGGTGTTGTGACAACCATAGAGCAAGAGCGTACATTTTAAGCTCCATGTGGATTGAGTTGCAAAGATCCCATGATAAGATGGATGATGCGAGGAATATAATCCTTCACTTGGATGAGTTGTTTGGAGAACGCGGTAAGACTGCCAGATATTTTATATCAAGAGATCTCTTCCAAAGATGACTAAAGGTGAACATGTTGGAGAGCATGTTTTCAAATTGATGACCATGATAGAAAAGCTTAAAATGTTTGGATATCTACATGGACCTACATCTCCAAGCTGACCTCATCTTGCAGTCACTCCCTGATTCATTCTATTACTTCATCATAAATTTTGACATGAATGACATTGAGGGTTCATTAGCTGGGCTACTGAAAAACTTAAAGTTGCTCAAAAACAGATAAGGGCAGATAAGTGGAATAATCTCATTGCTGTCACTATTTCTAATTCATTGGATTGACAAAGGAACAATAACAACAATTTAAAAGTGGGAGCTTCCAAACGGTCTCTCAACAAGATGCACAAAAGGAGTGAAAGGTAAGGAACTTTACGTTTTTGAAAATAATTGTTCTGTTACCATTTTTTCCACTTCTTGGATTCTTGATTCAGGAGCTAATACTCATGTATGTTGTGTGAATCAGAATCCGGAACGAAGTAGGAAGCTGAGCCCTGATGAGGTGAAGATGAGAGTAGGTAGCGGGCAGAGCGTCACAGCTACTGGAATTGGATCTACCTCATTACTTTTGAATTCTGGACATTTACTATTTATGGATAATGTTTTGGTTTTGCCCAATGGGCTTAAAAACATTGTTTCAATTCCCGTTTTAGTTAAGAATGGTAATACTTTTCGTTTTATGGATGAACATTGCAACATTTATTATGGTAATAAATTAGTAGGCTTTGTTTCTTTAGTAAATGGTTTGTATTACCTCAATGTCCAAATTGAGTGTTCTGTAAATACTATGCAAAGGAAACATGGTAGGCAAGGAATTAACCAAAGATTAATTTAGCATCTTAGACTCGGCCATGCCCACGAACACAAAATTCACAAAATGGAGAAAGATGGACTTATAGGTCCATTGGGATTGGATCCCTATCCTACTTGTGAGTCTTGTCTCAAAGGCAAGGTGGCTAGATCTCCCTTCACAGGGACTTTTCAAAGAGCCTCACATATCTTAGGTTTAGTGCATACTGATGTTTGTGGACAATTTGGAGAAATGGCTCGTGGAGGTTTCCTTTACTTTATCACATTCACTGATGATCATTCAAGATATGGTCTAGTGTACTTGATAAAGCATAAGTCTGAATCCATTGATAAATTCAAAGAATTCAAGGCTTTAGTGGAAAATCAAACTGGGCAACATATAAAAGCTCTTCGATCTGAACGACGAGGAGAATATATGAGTGCGGAGTTTAATGAATACCTCAGAGAGAATGGCATAGTATTACAACTCACACCTCCAGCGACACCACAAATGATTGGAGTAGCCGAACGAAGGAATCGAACTTTGTTGGGCATGGTTCATTCCATGCTCAGCTACACTGACTTACCCTTTTCATTGTGGGGTCGCGCGCTCCTTACAACTGTACACATTTTAAATAGATGTCCCTCTACATCCGTTCCTAAGACACCATATGAGATATCGAGAAATAGGAAACCAAGTCTTAATCACATTAGGATTTGGTCCTGCTTATGTCAAAAGACTAAAGTAGACAAATTAGAGGCTAGATCCTTAAAAAGGCGTTTTGTTGGTTATCCTGAGGATTCCATGGGATACCTCTTTTACCTGCACGATGATCAAGTGATCATTGTAGCTTTACAAGCTCACTTTCTTGAAGATGAGTTCATTCAAGAAGGTGGAACAGTAAGAAGAATTGTTGTTGAAGAACAAGACGAAACTCCAGTGGATACATCTGCACAGGAAGTAAGAACTGAACCTTCTGTATCACAACCACAACCACGAAGATCAAGTAGGGTACCTCAACCACCTGAGAGTTACGGATATCTACTGCAGAGGGAAACAAACCTCTTTTCTGTATTAAAGGAGGGCCAAGGAGATTATCCCTCTACCTATGATCAAGCGATGGTGGATATGGATGCCGCGAGATGGTGTGAAGCTATGCAAACAGAAATAGAATCGATGCATTCAAACCAAGTCTGGACACTTGTAGATCGGCCGGATGGTATTGTACCAATCGGGTGTAAATGGATTTACAAGAGAAAGATTGGTGTTGATGGCAATTGACACCTATAAAGCTAGGCTAATGGCGAAGGGGTATAGTCAAAAAGAAAGAATTAACTATCTAGAAACCTTTTCGCCAGTAGCCATGTTCAAGTCTATAAAAATTCTACTTACGATAGAAGCTCACCTAGATTATGAGATATGGCAAATGGATGTCAAAACTGCTTTTCTGAATGGATTCCTAGAAGAGGATATCTATATGGAACATCCTAAAGGTTTTGTATCGAAAGAAGATATCCATAAGGTGTGCAAACTTGAAAGGTCCATTTATGGACTCAAACAAGCATCTCGTAGCTGGAATCTACGATTTGATGAAACAGTTAAAGGATTTGACTTCATCAAAAATGAAGATGAGCCATGTGTTTATAAGAAAGTTAGTGGGAGAAAGAAATCATTCCTTGTGCTATATGTAGATGACATATTGCTGATAGGAAATGATATAGGAATGCTCACCACTGTTAAGAAGTGGCTTTCGAGTACTTTCTCCATGAAAGACTTAGGAAAAGCTACATACATTTTAGGCATTCGAATCTACAGAGATCGAACAAATAGAATGATAGGGTTCTCTCAAGCCCTTCACTTAGAAAAGGTCCTAAAGAGATTTAGGATGGAAGATTCCTGCCAATGAGTCACGGAATAAAACTCTCAAAGACTATGTGTCCACAAAGTGAGGAAGATAGAGAAGAGATGAGCATTATTCCCTATGCATCAGCAGTGGGTAGCCTGATGTACGCAATGTTGTGTACACGACCTAACATTGCCTATGCAGTAAGCGTTGTTAGTCGATTTTAAGCAAACCCAGGCAAGGAACACTGGACAATTGTGAAAAATATCCAGAAGTATTTGAAAAGAACTAAGGATATGATTCTCATCTATGGGAGTGATGACCTAAGAGTGGATGGATTCACCGACTTAGATTTCCAATCAGATGTTGATGACCGAAAATCCACATCGGGGTTCATATTCACCCTCAATGGTAGGGCGGTGTCTTGGAAAAGTTCCAAGCAAAGCACAACCGCAGATTTCACCAAAGAGGCTAAATACGTAAGAGGTTGTTTAGCTAAAGAAGTTTCTTGGAGAACTTCAAGTGGTTCCAAGCGCGGAGCTTCCGTTGCCACTTTATTGTGACAACAATGGAGCAATAACATAGGCAAAGGAACCCAGGTCTCACAACAAGTCCAAACACATTGAGAGAAGATATCATATCATAAGAGAGATCGTTGCCAGAGGAGACATAACTATTTAGAAAATAGCCTCAGCAGACAACGTCGCTGACCCATTGACCAAGCCAATGGCACAGGCGGTGCTAGACAAACATCATGAAAAGATAGGTCTCAAATACCATAGTAAATGGCATTGAGTGCAAGTGGGAGATTGTTAGAGTTATGCCCCCAAATGTCATAAGAGGATAGAATTATAAAGCATTAGTTTGTATCTAAACATTCTTGTTTTAATAAAAGGCATTCGATGTTCTTTCGTATAGGCATTTGTAAGGTTTAAATAAACAACAATTAGACCTTGATATTAAGGCGAACATTTTACTCCCTATGGGTTAGGGAGAATGGCACTAGAAGTGTTTGATCCTTAATATCTAAATTGGTTCGCAAGTCGAAGAAAGTATTGACTGGACATCATTACTGGATATCGACTTGTATGATGTAAGTTTTGACAGGGGAGTGCCAGTCGAACACTATGAGTATGATAGTGGGAACTTATATCATAGACACATCAGTTAGACTGGTGTGTTCGAACTCAGCTCGCATCAGTTATGTCACATGGGTCTTCACTCAGTGACAGTCAATGACAAATTGATAAGTTGTGATAGGTTCGCGTGAACCTTAGACCTAAGTAATCATGTTGAAGATGTGCTTGTGACATCAAGTCTGTTATTAGAGTAGTTAGATCCATTTCACCCGTTGGTGGGGTCGACCTCGAAGTGCGGCTTGATGGGCAAGTAGCAATCTTAACTGATTAGCAATATGAGATTTATTCTCTCATAAGTGAATGAGCTAAATATCCTATGCCGTCATGAATGAGTGAGGTCAAAGACTTTGGCCAAAGCAGTAGAGATACTTATGTTGGACATGAAAGTATACTCAGTTACCTCGATTCATTATGAGCTAAGCATATAGTCAAGTCCAGTCAGTTTGATTAAATCATGACTCTCACTTGACTGAGATATATGAATAAAGAGTTTATACTTGTATGGTATTCACAGCGTGAAAGATTTGGAATGATTCTATACATTTGTTCTCAATTAGGATACGATGTGGACCACAGGACTGGCTAGGTGGTATCCACATACTTTTGATTTCCTCCCAATTGCCTTTTGAGAGGAATCTAAAGAGCCGCGCTTCAAGGAATTGTAAAATAAAAATCATGGAATAAAACTTGAGAGAAATCTTTCGGTATTTGATATCGCGATTAATTAAATGATCGTTAGATGATATTATTAATTAGGTTAATGAGTTAATTAATTTCCTAGTGAGATTAATGATGGAATTAACATGTGTAAGTTAGTTATTTAATTGATATATTTATTAGATAAATTTTATTAATTAAATAAATACACAAATTGGACTAAGCCCGGAGGGCATTAAAAACGCCCAAATTGGGCGTCCATATGGATGCCCGGGGCCTTTAGTTAACTAGGTTAATTATTCTATAAATATACTACTTAGTGAATAATTAAACCATAGCCTCACATATATCTTTCTCTCCAAGTAAAACTCTCCACCTCTCTCTCATCTCTCTAGTCGTCCAAGAGGGGAAGAAAAGAAGGGATTTTTGGTTTCGGTTCCGTCGTGGTGATTTAGAGGCAGTGACGTTATTGCTACTTCAAAAAGAATCAAGAAGCTGGTTCAGAATTTTTAATTACGCGAAAAAGGTACATATTTCTCAACATGATTTAAATATGTGAAATCCAAGATGAATCCATCGTGGGCATTTTATTTCCACTGCATTTTTATGTTCAAACCCCAACAAAAAGACCTGTTTTAGATTTTTCCATTCCAAATTGCTTTAGTACCTTCTGTAGATAGAGGGCTTGAGTGAGTCCTATCATCTTATTCAATCTATCCCTGTAGATACGAATTCTAAGGATATAGGTGGCTTCTCCCAAGTCTTTCATGGAGATTGTGCTTGAAAGATATGTCTTAACTAAAGTTAGTAGACCTTCATCCTTCCCTATACGACTAGAATATCATCTACACATATGGCACCAGGAATCTGATTTTGCTCCCACTGACCTTTTTATAGACACAAGGTTCATCCTCGTTTTTGATGAAGCAATAGCTTCATACTTCCTCATCAAAATTAAGGTTCCAACTGCGAGAGGCCTGCCTGAGTCCATAAATGGACCTATTCAATTTGCAGACCTTATGAGAATCTGCACTTGATATGAAACCCTTGGGCTGTTCCATATAGATTTTCTCCTCCAAGAAGCCATTTAAGAATGCGGTCTTCATATCCATTTGCCAGATTTCATAATCCCGGTATGCAGCTACGACAAGTAGAATTCTAATGGATTTGATCATAGCTGCAGGCGAAAAGGTTTCCTCATAGTCAATTCCTTCCTTTTGAGTATACCTTTTCACCACTGGCCTGGACTTATAGATGTCCACCTTGCTATCCGGACCAATCTTTCTCTTGTAGATCCATTTACATCAAATGGGTACAATACTTTTGGGTCAATCTGTCAGAGTCCAGACTTGGTTCGAATATATCGATTTTATTTTTACTTTCATAGCTTCATGCCATTTTGCAGAATCCATGTCCATCATTGCTTGGTCATAGCTAGAGGGATCGTCTCCATGGTTTCCTTCCGCTACTGCATACAAATTATGCTCTCCTTGTACTAGATAACCATATCTCTCAGGCGGTTCAGATACTCTAGCTGACCTTCGCATTGATGGTTGTGTCATTTCCGGTTTGGGTTGGGTCTCTTGCATTTTGTTCTTCTAGAACAATACTTCTACCAGCTTCATCTTCTCGAATGAATTCTTCTTGGAGAAAGATTGCCTGTAAGGCAACAATGATCCTTTGATCATCATGAAGGTAGAATAGGTATCCCATGGAATCCTCGGAATATCTAAAGAATCGTCCTTTTAAGGACCTAGCCTCCAATTTCTCTGCCTTGGTCCTTTTCACATAAGCTAGGCAACCCCATATCTTTATGTGTTTCAGATTAGGCTTCCTTCCACGCCATATCTGATACAGTGTTTTAGGAACAAATTTGGAGGGATATTTGTTCAGAATGTGAGTAGCTGTGAGCAGTGTATGCCCCACAACAAAATGGGCAAATCTATGTAGATGAGCATGGATCGAACCATGTCTAACAGTGTTCGATGCCTTCGTTCTGCTATGCCATTTAATTGTGGAGTGACTGGAGGAGTTGTAACAGTATGCCAGGTTCCCCTAAGAACTGGTCAAATTCGACACTCATATACTCGCCACCGCGGTTAGACCAAAGTTCCTTAATATGATGCCCGGTTTGGTTTTTGACTAAAGCCTTGAATTCAATGAATTTCTCCAATGATTCAGACTTGTACTTCATCAAATACACATAGCCATACCTAGAATGGTCATCGGTAAATGTAATGAAGTACTGAAAACCACCACGGGCCACATTTCCAAAAGAACCGCACACATTAGTATGAATTAAACCTAAGAATTTAGAGGCTCTTTCGAAATCTTGCCTTGATACAAGACTCACAAGTGGGATAGGGATCCGATCCCAATGAGTCTCTAACTCCATCCTTTTCTAACTCGTGTAGTCTATGGTCCTCGACATGACCTAATCTTAAGTGCCAGAGTTGTCTTAAGTTTGTATCATACAAACTGCGGTTTCTTGTTACTGCATTAACATTACAATTATTTTGGACATTAATATAGTATAAACCATTTATCAAAGACGAACTTCCAATACATTCATTTCTAAAATAAATGTCACAAGAATTGTTTGCAAAGAAAATAAATATTCTTTCCTGACGAAAGCAGGAATAGAAACAATATTCTTCAACCCATTGGGCAAAACAAGGCAATCATCTAACAATAATAAATGTCCAGAAAATAATCTAATGGAAGTGGTTCCAATGTGTGTGGCTGCTACACTATGACCGCTGCCAACATTGATCATCACTTTTCCATGCTCCAGCTTCTTACTTATTTCCAGCTCCTGATTCAAAACAAGTATGTGAGCACTAGCTCCAGAGTCTAGAATCTAGGAAGTAGAAAAAATAGTAACAGAACAATTTGTTTCCAAAACATTAAGTTTTATACCTGAAGTATTGCCTGCTTTCAACTTAGGACAGTCACATTTCCAGTGTCCCATCTCTTGGCAATGAAGACATATGTCTGTCTTATATGGACCTCTTCTCTTGAACCCTTTGCTCTTGCCTTTGCCTGTGTCACTCGATGCCTTTGAAACTCCCAATTGCTTTTTGCCTTTGGATTTCCTTTTTCTAAAGGCCTTGGATGCCCCGGTCGTGACGGCTAAAGCAACTTCCTTCCCTTTAAGCTCCATCTGTTCCTGAGCAGTTGAGAGCTTGTTCATCAGCCCAGCCAATGTGCACTCAATGTCATTCATGTTGAAGTTCACAATAAATTGTGAAAATGTTTTGGGGAGTGACTGAAGAATGAGATCTGTCTGAAGGTGGAAATCCATGGTGAAGTCGAGAGCTTCCAATCTCTCAATCATGGAAATCATTTTTAAGACGTGGGTTCCCACATTTTCACCTTCTCCCATTCTTGCTCCAATAGCTCTCGCGATATATCATACCAACCAGTCCTACTGTGCTCTAGATAAAGCTCCTTAAGATGTAACAAAATTGACTTCGCATCATCCATGTTCTCATGGGATCCCTGCAAATCTTTGCTCATGGAGCAGAGCATGTAACCTTTAACATGAGTATCATCTTTGATCCATGTGTTGTAGTTATCATGCGCGTCCTCATCGTCATCATCCCTAGGGACAGGAGGAAGATTGGCCTCGAGTACATAGCCCAGTGACTCCAAGCTAAGGACAATCCTTAGGTTTCTAAGCCAGTCAACAAAGTTAGGTCCAGTGAGGACATTCTTTTCAAGCAGAACCGATAGTGGGTTATTAACCATTTTGAGAGCGATATGAATGACTGTAGAAAATAAACCAAGATTTCATTAGATAATTATGTTGTACCCAAGTAAAATTAGGACTTTAATTTTGACTTGGCTCCCACTACATTTTTCGAACCAATGCACTCCCACTGCAATGAACAGACATCTTGTTGAACAGATTTCGTAGTGAGTGATTGAGTTCTTCAAAACTTTCAATGAGTTGCAATCTGTAACGATATATGGCTCATTGGAATTTCAAAGTGGCGTGCCACCCCAATCAGTCCAACTGATGGTTCAATCTCACATTTGTCTCATGGATCACTTAACCTCAGCTTGTAAGAAAATATTGGTGGTGATTCATCCAAGTACGTTCCCATCCACTCCAATCGATCTAACAGTTGAATCTCATCTTGCAACCTGTAACGGTATATGGGATGAGATTTGCTTCGATCGATGGCATCAAATGCACTTAGATAGATTTGCATTATGAATTAGTGCATAACCCCCATTAGTCGGGACGATGCCATGGACAACTCATAATTCTATCTCTCAAAGTTTGATGGAGAGCATATTCAATACCCCTTTCTTACTTAGTATATTTAATGTGCGAGAATTTCTTAATTTATTTAAGGTCTCGCTTTGCACTTTAATTTATTACAGGCATATATGGAATTATTCAAAGCCATGCAATAATAGAAAACCTAGTTATTCTATCAACATGCATTCCATGGACATTCTAGATTGATCTAAGCCAATAGACCAATCAGGGGAATAGGGGCCTATATCAAATCTAATCTTGATATGTTCCGGGCTCCAAGCTCTATGAAGGTCCTACATCTAATTACATAACTTAGAAGCACCCTATACGTTATACTATCGAAAATGAAAATACAAACTGAGGGGCATTTTTCGGCCCAGTACAACCCAGATAAAACAAAACGGTAAAATCCTAAGTCCATGAAAAGAATCCACCACAACATACATCAATGCATGTAAATACTCTATTTAAAATTATGTTGGAATTTATTTTAAAATCGAAAAAGAATTCATACTAAATGAAATTTAATTTAATTATGAAAAATGAATTATTTTTCAATTAAAAAGAATAAATCCACTTTATTACTTAAGAAAAAGTCTAACTTATTCTTAATAATTTTGAAAAAATTAAAATTAACCCAAAATAAATCCAACTTGTTTAATTATCTTGGATCATAAATAAACTCCCAATTTAATTTTTGACATAATTAAATCTAATTTAATTATGACAAGTCAAATTCAATTTTAACTAATTAAATCTAATTTAATTTCGAAAAACAAAACCAATTTTATTAGGAAAAAGGAAGAATTGACAAATTTCGGGTCAAATTTGTCTATTGGGTGAAACCTAATAATTATTAATATTTGATATATATACATATTAATATATTTAATATATATATAAATATATTTAATATATATTATAGTAATCGCTGGTCTGTGCCCAGTAGTTGGGCCCGACCCAGCAACCTAACACATACGCACACACACGCTCGGCTAGGCCCAGTGCCTGCGTGTGCTGGTGCATGGCCTTGCCAAGCACGCTGACTGGCACCGCCACCCCTTTTTCCAAAATTTTTTTACACGTACAGCAGCGGCGCTGCGGCGGCGCTTCTGTGTTTCCTGCGTGACAATTTTGAGGGGATAAATATTTTCAAAATTTCAGATTTAATATCAAATATCAAACATGCAAAAATCCAATTTTAAATTCCAAATTAGCCAACATAATTTCAAACGCGAAAAATCATCAAACGTGTTAAAGTCGGCTCTAATACCACTGTTAGGAAACCTCTAAATCAAAAACGCAGTGAAATAATTTTGGATTCCAAAAGTCGAATCACTTTAACGAGGTTTGCTGATTTCAAAGGTTTTCAAAAATTTAAACGAAACTGATTTCGTATTCTTGAATTCGCGTAACAGCAACTCCTAGAATTCCTGTCTCCAAAAATGCACGCAAGACGAGCCTTCCAAAGATCTCCAAAATTCTCCTCTCGATAGTGGTGTACAACTAGGGAGATATTATGGGATAGGAGTTCCTTCTATTTGTGTTATGCAATTAGGGTTAGGGTTTCTTGTTGCAGTTGGAGTTACCTTATAGATCTACTGACGTAAGCAACAAGTAGGAGTCCTTACATGGACTCCTAGTAGCTGCCCCTAGGGCTTCATGGACGTGTAAGATGGGCTTAAGTTGGCCCGGTCAACTTAGTCCACCTTTTAATTTATATTTAATTTAAAGCCTATTTAAATCCAATATATATTAATTAATTAATTAATTCCATTTAATTAATTTTCCACTTAAATAATTTAATTTAATTTAATCTAATTAAATTAAATATTTAATTCATTGATTTAACCAATAAATCAATCCGTCCAATTAATTATATCTATTAACACTAAAAGACATCATGTTCGTTTCTTATAGTGCCACTCTTTAGGTTAGTCTCAATTGGCAATGAGAGGAATTACCAAAGGAAGTGAGTGTCACCTAGCCAGTCCCGTGGACTCACATCGTAACCTAATTGAGTACGAAATGAACAAATCATTTACGAACCCGAGGACCATAAATACCATATGGGTATAAGCCCTTCACTGACGTATCCCAATCTAGTGAGAGTCATGGTATATGTCAAACTCACTAAACTTGATACTGTGCATTTAATCATAACATAATGAAATTACCAAACTACCCTCCATGTCTCACATGAGTTAGTTTCATTACTTTGGCTAAAGACTTATAATTTCATTTACCTATGATCGCACAAGATACTTTTTCGTTTACTATCTAGACAGTGAATCCCATCTTGGCGATCACTTCACATGTGCTACTTGACTCATTGAGATCGCACTTCGAGGTCGGCCCCACCAAAGGGTGATTTGGGCCTAGCTACTCTAGTAACTGATTCAACAGTACAAGTACATTTATCATGAACCCTCAGGTCTAAGTCTCACGTATACTATTATGGTCAGTAATCCAATCATTGACAGTCACAGAGTAAATACCTATGTGATCGGATTGCTGCGAGCCGTGTTCGAATATATCAATACCATTGGTATATTTATGACACGTGTTCTCACTATCCCATAGTATTCGACTGGCACTCTTTGTCAGAGCATGTGTCATACAAGTCGAATCTTAATACTCAATTAAGATTCCTTGACTTGCGAACCCTTTTAAGTGATCATGAATAAGACTCTCCCCGTGCCACTTCTTTATTCCATAAAGGGCGAAGAGTCAACCTTGATACACATGGACTATTTGTTCAACACTTATTAATGTAATGAAGTTTTATATGAATAGAAGAATAAATGCATTTAGTAAATATAAGTTTGTACAACATAATTGAATACCCTATACAATCTATTTTTCCTCATTGGCATCTAGGGCATATACCTAACAAGAATGCCTCAGACAATACAGAGCAACACAATCAATTCAATTCCGTCGGCCAGTCAATCGCTGAGCAAGTTGCTCTTCTTGTTGAAAAAGTAAGTTATTACGGCAAGACTGTTGGGTTACGCAAAAAATTGCGCAGCGGAAGGTTTTTTAAAATAAATCCCAAAGTGATTTTCTCGATTTGCATATCAAATCATATAAACGCTAAAACGAATAATAACTTACCCGTTGAAGCGAAGTGGTTGGAAAACTAGTTCATCCTTCAAAATTTCGAATACTTGAAGGCTCCAAATCTCCAAAACTCGTGCAATCCAATCTTCACGAATCCCTTGAAGCTTTCTTGAATTCTCGATCTGAACAACAAAAGTACATTGCCTCTAAATAATCGTGCGGATTGATTTGACGAAAAATCCTTTTTTCTTTCACCTTGACCGATGGCTAGTGTGTGTGAGAGAGGGACGAGTTTTTCTTTTTCTTTCTAGGAGAGTTGTATGAAAACTTCTTATCTCATCTAGGTCAAAAGTCCTTTTTAATGTCACCTGACTTATTGACTAAGACAAAATAATAGAGTCCATGTTGGGCATCTAAGTGTACACCCAACTTAGCTTATTTGGACTCCCCTTACACGGGCCGACTCGTCAATTGTTTTAATTAATTATCTATTTAATTAATAATTTATTATATCTAATAAATAAATCAATTAATTAAGTAAACATTAATTTGATAAATTAATTCATTAATTTATTTTCTTAAGAAATTAATTAATAATTAATCTTATCTTTATAATTAATTATCTCATCTAATGGGCAATTAATTAATTATTTAATTTATTCCATAAATTAAATCTCCCAGAATAAAATAAAAAATCCTTTTATTTTTCCTTATCAATCCTTTAGCGCGACTCTTTAGATTCGTTTCGTTTTGCAAGGAGAGGAATCCAAAGGAAGTGGGTAACACCTAGTCAGTCACGTGGCCCACTTCATAGACCAAACAAAATCGAATGATTTGATCATTCCACAACCTTCTAATCGTAAATACCATACAAGTATAAACCCTTTGTTCACGTGTCTCAGTCAAGTGAGAGTCATGGTTATGTCAAACTCACTAGACTTGACCATATGTATTAATTATAATAAGACAAGATCATTGAGTTCGATTTAGTGCCTCACACAATTGTCTCTTTTGCTTTGGCCAAAGACTTTGATCTCTGTTATCTATAATCACATAGGACACTTTCTCATTCATTTATGAGAGAACAAATTCAATATTAGTTATCAGCTAAGACTACCACCTACCCATCAAGCCACATTTCGAGGTCGACCCCACCAGGGATGAATTGAGTCTAACTACTCTAGTGACAGACTTGAAGTCAAAAGTGTATCTTCAGCCTGATATTTCAGGTCAAAGGTTCACTTATACCTATTACACATAATCTGGTTTGTCATTGACAGTCACAGAGTGAAAACCCCTATGACATAATAGATGCGAGTCGTGTTTGAGCATATCAATTCCACTGATGTGCCGACAGTCTTAAGCTCCCACCATCGCATGGTGTTCGACTGGCACTCCCATGTCAGAGCTAAAATTGTACAAGTGTTCTAAGTCTTTATTCGTCCATTAAAGACTTCATATTACTTGCGAACGAGTTTAAGTTATCAAGATCAATCTCTCTAGTGCTAATAAGCTTCCTATCCCATATGAAGTAGAGAGATTGCATTGAAAGCATGGACAAAATATTTTACACTACTTATAAATGCAGATAAGATTTAAGTGAAAACTAAACAATGCCTTTTATTATAAATAATAAATAAGTTCATTACAAGAAAGATGCCCTATCATTCTATCCTTTATGGCATCTGAGGGCAAAATCCTAACAAGGACATGGCAGAAATCAAGAAATTCCTTGTGTTAGGTGTTATGTCCTCTATGCCATTGAGGAATTAGATTTAGGAGGGCATTTTATTTATAATGTATGAACATTATTAATCATTAATAAAAGGCATTGAGTTTGTTCTTATGAATCTAATTGTGGCATTGAATGTATTGAACGAATAGGTCCTTAAGATAAAGGTGTACTTACCACTACTTATTTGATAAGTAGGAGCACTGGTGGAGTTAAGTGCTTGATCTTATAAACATGGTTCACGAGTTAAAGAATTTAAATTGGGCATTTAGGTTCAACTCTTATGACACTTGATTTGACAAGGAAAGTGCTAGTCTTACACTGATTGGATAGTGGAAATTGGTGTCATGAATATGATTAACGGAGTTAACATATTCGAACTCGACTCGTAGTAATCCTATCACATGAGTTTTTACTCAGTGACAGTCAATGATAAGGATTACCGGTTATGATAGTATGAATGAACTTTAGACCTGAGGAGTCTTTTGCATTGTGCTCATACCATTGAATAAGTTATTAGAGTAATTAGACCCAATCACCCGTTGGTAGAGTCCGTCTCGAAGTATGATTCAATGGGTGCGTTCGACAATGGGAAGTGGACTGCCAATAAGGAATTCACTGTCTCGAAAGTAAACGAGAAACGACATGTACGTCATAGGTGTTGTGAAATTAAAGTCTTTGGCCAAAGCATTTATGATTGACTTGTATTGGATACAGAGGGCGGTTTGCTAATTTCACATTAGTATGATAATAGTACAAAATCAAGTTGTATGAGCTTGACATTCCATGAATCTTACTTGATCGGGTTGCGTCAGTGAAGATTTTATACTCATATGGAAATTACAACTTAAAGGTTCGTGATGAAATAATCATCTCGTACTTGATTGGAATTCGGTATAGCTTCACGGGAATGGCTTGGTGACAAGTATATCCTTGGAATCCTCCCAATGCCAATCAAGACAAGCCTAGAGTGTCGCGCTATATAAAGATGATAAAATAAAGGAGTTTTACTTCATAAAGGGTATTTTGGTAATTTCACTTAGAGTGGAAATTATCCAATGGATATGTATTGATTATAATAAATATATTTAATTATTGTAATTAAATAATTTTATTCAATCAAATATTAAATATTATTACTAATTTAGAATTAATAAAGTACTATTAATAAAAAGAGCGTAGTATTTAATTAACTGCGAATTCGATTGGATTGAGAATATTATTTAAATACTTAAAACTGGGCTTGGAATTGGCTGAAGCCCAGTAAACCTATCCCTAAGGCCAAATCAGCCGCCCCCCTCTTCTTAGGCAAAGGAGTAGTTTTTACTTAAACACTAGGTGCTTAACTAAAAATATAACTTACGTAATATTTTCATCTTAGAGAGTGAAAAGAACTAAAACATAAAAATCCTTTCTCCCTCCCCATAAACCCTAGTCGTCCAACCCCGTTTAAGGTAGAGGAGGTCGAGCTTCAAGAATTGAAGATCATCTTTCGCATGATAATCTAGAGGAAAGAACAATCTGTTGCTTCTCAAAATCTTAGCTTTAGAAATTCATCAAAAAAGGTAATTGGATTACATCTTCTTCTTATGTTTCGTTTCTTATGTTTATAAAACTATCAAAACATGAATTGAATCCGTGCTTTGTGAATTGAGAAAAAATATCTGCTGGATCAATTCACAACAGTGATATCAGAGCTAAATTCATGATATTGATAATTTTTTATGCGTTCATGTATTTATGTTATTTGATGAATATGAATGCATATTTGAATGTTTATATTTTTTGAAGAATATAAATGTATTTTTATGTTTTTTCGTATTGTATGCAAAAATATAAAAATTGGATGTTATGATTTAATATTATGCATGTTTAAAATATTAAGTTTTTTGATGATTAAATTGCATGATTGAAAAAGACGAGGCCAAACCATGGTGGAATCGCTGGAAAACTGCCACCGGTGCGCCGACCGGCGGCTGCACGGCACATTGTCCCTCTCGCACAGCGTGGTCGTTCCGCGCACAACACAGCGCAGTGTGTTCAGTCACACGGTGTCGTGCCATACGTGTGTGTATGTGTTGGTGGAGGCTGGCGCTGCCAGCTAGGGCAGCACCGTGCGTCGGGCTTGGCCGGACATGTAATTTTGATTTTTGTCGGGTCGAGCTCGGACCTTGGAAAATTAATACTACAAGTTTAAAAGTAATTTTTTAAATTGGGGTATGGCCCATTTTGTCCATTGCATGTCTTTTGAACCCAATGGATAATTTTGAAATAAAATTGGGCTCAAGTCCAATTAGCAATTTTAAATTATTTTTGTGGATTAATTTTAAAATTAAAAGGCCTTATAAAACCTTTTTCAATTTTAAAATTGGATTTTAGTTGAGATTAAATTAGATTTAATTTTAATTAGTTTATTTGAAAAATTAGATTTTCCTAAGGCCAAAATTGGATTTATTAGCCACTTAAAATTAATCATCAAGTTTAATCCTTGGTATTTAAATTGTATTTAAGTGACTAAATAAAGCTTGTTGGGCCTTGCTTTATTTTGTGGATTAAATTAAATTAGATTGGCTCAAATTAATTTGAGTTGGATATAATTAAAGTTTAATTTTGCTTTTAAATTATTTCACCCATGTTGGACTTTATTTGATAAGGTCCACTTTAATTGGATTAAAGAAAATGTTTGGGCTTGGCCCATTAACATTAAAATTTAAAATAAATTGGATTTGTTTTTGAGAAATTAATTAAATTAGATTTAATTAAATATTATATAAGATTTAGTAATAATCACATATGTGTTTAATTTGATTATGTGCTCCATTTATCATTATGTGATGGTGACACCTCGTATGGGCCTAGCGTTGGTTTATTCTTATTATATGGGTTGTGTTGGGCCAACGTTTGAGCCCCCAGTTTGTATCTTTATTTTTATTTATAACAATTGTATAGGCATGTACCATTGTAATAAAAATATTAGCTAGGTCCAATGAAGAGAGAAGATGGTGACGAGCTTGGAGCAAAATCAAGGATCTCTTTTGTAATAGATTAGAACCCCTCCTCGATTGACTCATTGGCTCGACACAATCTAGATTAAAGCTATATGTGTGTGTTGTTAGAAATTGCTAGGCGTTTTTCTTATACATTTCCATATCTAGTGCTTAATAAATTAATGTGCAAAGTGAGACCCAAAATATAATAACTGTTAAGTTATTAATTCTCCCTAAATCAAATTTTAATAAGTAAGTAAAGGGTATTTGATATCCTGGCTCTCCATCAAGCTTTAGAGCGTGATGGCTGCATCTTGTATATGGCATCATCCCGGTATTCGGGGGTCAAATATAAAGGTAATATGCTTAATCTTCTTTAGTGCATTAGATGTCTTCCGTTGAAGGAAATTTAGCCCCATATATCGAAAAAGGTTGTAAGGTGAAATTAAATTGTTAGATTGATAAGAGTTGATGGGAATAGACTTAGATGGATCCCACATATATATTGAAAAAGGTTGCGGTTAAGTGATTCATGAGCCAAAGGGATTGAATCGTTAAATGGTTTAACTAGCACTAGGTGCCACCTCAATTTCAAGACGGGCTTTATATCGAAAAAAGTTGCAACCCATATAGACATTGAGGACCTCAATCACCCACTATGAAACCAATCCAACGAGATTTTCAATTATTACAGTGGGAGTACAATAATTGAGAAAAATAGTGGGAGACAAGTAATTAAACAAGTTCTTTAAAATTACCTATTTTAAACAATATAAAGCATCTAACTGATTAATCTTGGTATTTTCTGCAGTTTGATAATTACTCTCTATAATGTTTAACCCACCCACAATTTTGCTTGAGAAAAATGTCTTCAGTAGACATAATTTTATTGACTGGCAAAGAAATCTAAGGATAGTCCTTAGTCTCAAGGCCTTAGAATATGTGCTCGATGAAGAGAAGCCTCCAGTCCCAGATACTGACAACTTTGAGGATCGACTTGCCTATGAAACATAGGTTAAGGATGACGTCAAAGTTAGAGGTTACATACTGGGTCTGATAAGCAATGATCTCCAACGTTCTCATGAGAAGATTAAGACGTCTGGCGATATCTTGTTGCACTTGAGGGAACTTTATGGAGAACACAGTCGGACTGCTCGTTATGATATATCGAAAGAACTCTTTGGAGCTAGAATGAAAAAAGGAGAGAAGGTTGGGGATCACGTCCTCAAAATGATCTCTATGATTGAGAGACTTGAAGCCCTTAATTTCACCATGGACCTCTAACTTAAAACAGATCTCATTCTCCAGTCACTCCCTAAGTCATTTTTGCAATTCATTATGAATTTCAACATGAATGACATTGAATGCACGCTAGCTGGACTAATGAACAAGTTGATCAATGCTCAATCACAGTTGGAGCCAAAGATGAAAGAAACTACTCTAGTCATTTCTATTGATTCTAAGAGAAGTCAGAAAAAGAAAAGAGGTAAGAAACAGCTAGGAGTCTCCAAATCATCAAGCAATGATAAAACTAAAAAGGTCAAAACGTTTAAGGGTAGGACCCCAAGGAAATGGACATCTGCCTTCATTGCAAGGAGCTAGGCCACTGGAAGTGCGATTGTCCTAAGCTGAAAGTTGAAAAAAAGGTATAGATCTTTTTGTTTTTCAAAACCGAAATGAATGAATTTTTTACCACAAAAAAATCCAGAAAGAATAGAATCTTTTACCGCTACATCAGCTCGATGACTTTGGTTTACTAGAGACATCGGCATATTGTTTTAGCTCGGTGGAAACGCAAATTCAAGAGAAGGAGATGCTCTCTTTCCTCTAAGGATAGTTAGGATATTCCCTCACAGATGTTCACGAATGTGCCGTTCTCTTTATTTATAATGACCTCTGTCGTTAAATCATGCTCAGAAAAGTCTTTTTAAGGGTTCTATGACTGTATTTTCTACTTCATGGATTCTAGATTCGGGAGCTAGTGCTCACATCTGTGTTTTAAACCAGGATCTGGAAAGAAGTAGGAAGCTGGGAGAAAGAGAAGTGATGATCAATGTGAGAAGTGGGCACAATGTCGCGACTACACACATTGGAAGCACTTCTATTACACTAATGTCTGAACATTCTATTACTTTAGATAATTGCCTCGTTTTGGCCAAAGGGCTTAAGAACATTGTTTCTATTCCTGTATTGGTCAGGAAAGGAAACTTGTTTACTTTTAATGACAATGGTTGTGATATTTATTTTAGAAATAAAAACGTTGGCTCAGCATCTTTAGTTAATGGATTGTATTATGTTAATGTTCAAAACCATTGCATGGTTAACACTATGACTAAGAAGAGTATTATTATTAGTACTAACCTAACACTTATGTGGCATCTTAGACATGGACATACCAGTGAATTCAAGATTCATGAGTTGGAAAAACGCGGGCTTATCGGCCCACTTGGATCTGATCCATATCCAACATGTGAATCCTGTCTAAAAGGTAAAAATGACTAGGTCACCCTTCACCGGACATTTTGAAAGATCCAAGGAAGTTTTGGGTTTAGTTTATACAGATGTTTGTGGGCCCTTCAATGATGAGGCCTACAGAGGTTTTCAGTACTTCATTACATTCACTGATGATCATAGGAGATATGGACTCATGTATTTAATGAAGCATAAGTCTAAAGCTCTTGAATGGTTCAAAGAGTTTAAAACTATGACTGAAAAGTAGACTGGACACAGTATTAAGGCACTGTGATCTGATCTTGGTGGCAAACACATGATTTCCAAGTTAGATGAATTCTTAAAGGAACAAGGCGTAATGTTACAACTTACTCCTCCAGCAACCCTTTTGGATATGACGAGATCTATGATTAGCTACGCTGATTTACCTATTTCATTGTGGGGGCATTCTTTTCTTACAACAGTACATATATTGAATAAGTGTCCCTCGAAATCTATTCCTGAAACGCTATATGAGTTGTGGTGTGTGTTAGCTATATGCCTTAGATACCAATGAGGACAATAGATTGTATAGGGTATCTAATTATATTGTCCGAACTAATTATTAATCAAGGCATTTATTCTTTTGTTCATATAAAACTTCACGGCATTAACAAGTATTGATCAAGTAGTCCATGTAAATCAAGATTGACTCTTCGCCCTTTATGGAAGAAAGAAGTGGCACGGGGAGATTCTGACACCTGATCACTTAAAAGGGGTTCGCAAGTCGAGGAATTTTAATTGGGCGTTAAGATTCGACTTGTATGACACATGCTCTGACAAAGAGTGCCAGTCGAATATTATTAGATGGCGAGAACACATGTCATAGATATACCAATGGAATTGATATATTCGAACATGGCTTGTAGTAATCCGATCACATGGGTATTTACTCAGTGACTGTCAGTGATCGGATTACTGATTATAATAGTATGCGTGAGCCTTAGACCTGAGGAGTCACGATCACTGTACTTGTGCTGTTGAATCTGTTACTAGAGTAGTTAGGCCCAAATCACCATTTGGTGGGGCCAACCGCGAAGTGCGATCTCAATGAGTTAAGTAGCACTTGTGAAGTGATCGCTAAGATGGGATTCACTGTCTCGATAGTAAACGAGAAAGTACCTTGTGCGATCATAGGTGTTAGGAAATTTCATGTTAGATGTTTTGATAATGACAAGATAGGATTCAATGTTAGACCCCAAATAAAATGTAAGTTTATGTTTTCCATAGATCATTGTTTAAGCATTTAAAAGTTTGTAATTTTGTTTAGGCTTGTAATTTTTATCTTTGTAGGTTTTAAACGAAGTATTAGATACTGAATCACTAATAGAATTCTAGGTGAGTCTAAGGACCTTTTTCAGGATTTATGGATCAAGCGCTCCAAGCACTTAAGCGATCAATGACAAATTCACCTGAAATAAATCCTCAAGTCACGAAGGACTTAAATGCAATCATTCAACGGAAATTTATTTCCAACGGAAAATAAATTCAAATGCATTAAATGCCTGATAAGAGCATTAAATGTGATAAGCTACTGTGACCTGTGGACAAGCCACCTCTTTGACCAGACTGTCAGAACTTCAGAGTTCATAGCTGCTACCATCCAATCGGTGCCAGCAGTGTTTCAAGAATGTCAGGCTTTAGGTAGAATCACGCACTGCGTGAGAACGCTTCTACATGTGTCTAACGGACAGATCCCAAGAATTGCCTATAAATACCTTACCTTCAGCAGACCCTAAAAAGTACGTTACAAAAACATTTACAAGAGAAAATTACGTACACAAGAAAAAGCTTAGAATCTCCATAGCCAAAATTCCTTCAAGCTTTTTATCTACATTCCAGACAGTCACAAATATCTCAAACATCTTCCAAAGAAGAAACCTAAATTCCCATTGAGATATTCCAAGTTGTTTGATCTTCCCAAATACAAACAAACCCTTGTGACAAAAACCTCAACCTTTCATCTGAGTGAGAAAAGTTGTTGAAACTCATTACAGGCAGTATTTCTGAGTGAGAGAAGCTTGTAGAAGACGATCTTCATTGGTGCTGAAATCTGTGTGATCAAGGAGCCCGAGATCATTTTCATTCTTTACTATCTTGTAGAAGATTCTGTGTGATTCTTTGATAATCATCTTAGTAATTTCCTCCAAGTGAAAAAGGAGAAGAAGGACGTAGATGGGATTACATCACCCAGTGAACCTTACAAATTATTGTGTCATTTATATTTTAATGTCTTATATCTGTCATTTTACATTATTATAAAAGACAAGTAAAATTGCAAAGCGATTAAATTATCTAAAAGAACGCTAAAAATCATTTCCGCTGTGCTAACCCTGATTAAGTGATCTAAGCGTTACCCTACTTTGCTAAATTGCTAAACTCACTAAGTCTAAGTTATTTTTACTGAAGCGCCTGACCCAAGCGCTCAGCCTTCCAAGCGTTCAGATCTTTGAAAAGTAACTCGAAATTTTTGAAGTTTAAAAAGACTTCAGGGTCTATTCAACCCCCCCTCCCTTCTAGACCCTTTCGTATGCCACTTGGGACCATCAAGTGGTATCAGAGCGGTTGAATTAGAAACCTAAGCATTTCCGAGCATAACTGCTTGTTCAGATCCATTTGTTTTTGAACTTAGTCGCCTTGAATTTTCTCTTTAAAAACATCTCATTATGGCTTTCAACAAAATGCCTAAGTTGTTAGAGTCAAATTATGATTCTTGGAAACTTAGAGCATTCGCTTACTTGTGCTCATGCGATAGTGAAATGTGTGATGTAATTACAGGTGGTCCCATTCAGATTATGAAAGTTGTAACTCGAGCCCCTGGAGCAACCGAGGCCACTCCAGATGGTTATGTCGAGAAACCTAAGTTAGAATGGACGCCTGAGGATCGAAAAAGAGAAAATCTAGATAATGTTGGACGAAGTGCACTTTACTCAGCGTTAGGAGACAACGATGCATTATTCAACAAGATCAAGCAATGTAAGACTTCCAAAGAAATATGGGATAAGCTGGCTATAGTGTGTGAAGGATCAACACAAATGAAGGAGAATAAGCTTTCCATAGCCATGCAAAGATTTGAGCATTTCAAGATGCAGCCCAATGAGACGCTAGAATAATTGGACGCAAGGTTTACTTTGCTCGTTACAGAGTTAGCGTCATTAGACAAGGAATTGACCAACAAAGAAATGGTCAACAAGATTTTCAGAAGTCTTCCAAGCAAGTATCTAATTAAGACTGTTGCTATGAGAGAATCACAGACATTGGAGACTCTTACTCCAGAGCATGTCTTTTCAGAGTTAAAGGCATTTGAGTTCGAATTGGGTGAAGTCAGCGACACATCGACTTCAGCGACTGAATCAGGAGCTTTAATCGCTACAACCAAAAGCAAGGGTAAAGCGGTTAGTGAGGCTAAAACTATGGAATCAAATGAAGAAAAGGAAATGGCTTTTTTGGTCAAGAAATTCAAAAAACTTCTAAGATATGAAAAGAGAAATCCTATCGGACAAACGTCATTTCAGACTCCTCTCCCTGCTCCAGCGCCTCAGTATCAAGCTCTAGTGTACTCTGCACCTCAACCAGTAGCGCCAGTTCCATACCAAGCGCCTGCGTCCCCTACTCAAAATCTCTCAGCGCCAGTAGTCTCAAAGCGATTATCCATTGAACAGAAAATGAAAACTAATTTGTGTTATAATTGTAGGAAACCATAGCACTACCAGGTAAATTGCCCGTATCCAAATGTGTCAAAGCCCTCAAGGCAAGACTATGCGGATAGAAACCAATTCAGGAGCAACCTTCGCCAACAAGTTTTGCTAGCGGAATCTGAACCATTCTCCGCACCTGAAGAGGATTTGGAATCATCAGATGAAAGTAGTGATGATGAGCCTACAAGCGACTCAGCGTTGATTTGTCTTATGGCAAGAGATGATGAAGTGTCTGACAACTCGCTACCTGAGGTAATCAATGAATTATCAATTCTTCTTTATTATGATGAATTACTTGACAAAGTCAAAGAATACTACAATGAATGTCAAGAAGCTGCCAAAATATATCAAAATGATCTCGCTATTATCTCATCACTCACAAGAGATAAAGTGACGCTCAGAGCAGAGTTGCGAGTTCAGCAACAATGCATTGAGAAGAACCAATCGCTTGAGAATGAAATTATTCAATTAAAAAATGATCTTGATATAATAGTCAAGAGAGAAGCTGATCTGATCGCTAGACTTGACAAATCAGAGCAGCTCATCTCATCATTATCAAAAGCTTCTAAAAACTTGGATAATGTGACTGAGGTAACTATATTATTTGGTGAAAAGACCGGTTTAGGATGCAATAAATTTGGTAAACAACCAAATAAATCTAATGTTACGGCAAACAACAAAGGAAAGGGTGTTCTCTTTGTTGAGAAAAGTTCACAAAGTCAAACGCTGAATGAACCGAGCAACAACGGTACGAGGCCAAATGAGAAAGCCAAAGCTGACTCAGGCAAGGGAAAGACAAAGGCAAAGGATTCACAAAGAAAGGTTCATCCAAACGCTCAAAAGGCTAAGGATAAACATAACCACTGTGAATCAAGCGCTAAGCGTCAAGCACCAAAAGTGCAACCCAAGCCAGCGCCAAGGAAATACCATCGTCCATATCCAAGACAGTCAAGATCATATTATCGAGGATATTATTACACACCCAAAAAGCACACACAACACGATGTGAAACCCAAGAAGGCCAGTATTCCTAAAATGAAGACTAGGCAAATATGGGTTCCTAAAGTTCTAATTCAAACCAAAGTTACTAACGCTGAAGGACCCAGAACAACATGGGTACCTAAGAAGAATTAGAATTGTCCTTTAAATGCAGGTACCTAGAGCCAACACCGATACTTCAGTTTGGTACATTGATAGTGGATCGTCAAGACACATGACTGGTTCCAAAAATCTTCTAGTCAACTATCAAGCTACCAACGGTCCTCAAGTTATATTCGGTGATAACTCCAAAGGTAAAACCAAAGGTATAGGTATCATGCATAGGGGGAACATCATGATCAGTGATGTATATTACGTTGAGGGTTTTAAGCATAACCTGTTAAGCATTAGTCAATTTTGTGATAAAGGCTTTGAAGTAAAATTCTCAAGCGACTTCTGCTACGTTAACGACGCTAAGACTAAGTCTACTAAATTAAAAGGAAAAAGAACAAAATATGTGTATTTAGTAGATTAGGATTCTACATCTGATAACAACCCCACATGCTTTGTTGCTAAAAGTCAAAATGAATTGGGTTGGTTATGGCATAGAAAAATGAATCACCTCAACTTCAAGGAAATCTCTCAGTTAATATCGCTAAATCTTGTAGAGGGATTACCTAAGGGTTCCTTTCAGAAAAATCGCTTATGTGATGCATGCCAAATGGGTACACAAGTTAAATCATCTTTTAAAAAGAAACCATGTCAATCTACTTCTAGAGTTCTTGAACTATTGCATCTAGATTTGTTTGGCCCTATTCAAATCATGAGTGTTAGTGGTAAAAAGTACTCGCTAGTAATAGTTGATGATTTCTCTCGCTATAAATGGGTAGAATTTCTAGCGACCAAAGATGAAACTAGTGTCAAGCTCACAACGCTAATTCGTCAAATACAAAATTCGAAAGATCTAAGGGTGACGAGAATGAGAAGCGATAGAGGAACTGAATTTACTAACCAATTTGTTGAGAAGTTTTGTACAGATTTAGGAATACTTCATGAGTATTCTGCTCCTAGAACACCTCAACAGAATGGAGTTGCCGAGCGACGGAACAGAACGCTTAAAGAAGCCACTAGGACGATGTTAGCAGAGTCCAAGCTGCTTCAAAGGTTTTAGGCCGAAGCCATCAACACCGCTTGCTGCACTCAGAACCGGTGTATGATCAACAAGCAACATGAGAAGACTCCATATGAGTTGTGGAAGGGACGTAAGCCTAACGTTTCATATTTTCATGTTTTTGGTCCAAAATGTTTCATTCATAACAATGGATCCCAAAGTCTAAAGACATTTGATCCTAAAGCGGATGAGGGAATCTTTCTAGGATATGCCAAAAATGGAACGAGCTTTCGCATCCTAAATAAGATCAAATCAAAGGTTGAAGAATCCATTCATGTTGTGTTTGCTGATGCTAACCAAGAACCGAGTAAGGTTAATCCTGATGATGTAGGAATTGAAGATCTCACCCAACAAGCATCACAAATCAATCTTGGTGATGATAGTGATGATGAAGATGATGAGATTCGTGTACCTTTTCCTAAGGATACTCGTGAGGTTAACAATAATGATAATGTCAGAATTGCTGATGATCATGAAGAGAATGGTCATCAAAAGCAGATTGGAACTATGAATGATGCAGCGTATACGCAAGAGACAAATGAGAATCAAGCGATTGATAATCAAGAGTCTCTCAACCCGTTCCAACCAGACCGAAAATGGCTTAGAGACCATCCACCAGAGCTAGTGATTGGAGATATTGAAGCACCTGTTAGAACTAGGTCCGCTACAATTAATGAGGCCATGTTCGCAAGCTTCCTATATCAAATGGAACCAAAGAAAGTGGATGAAGCACTTAGTGATTCAAGTTGGGTAGAAGCAATGCAAGAAGAGCTTAACCAATTTGAGAGAAGCAAGGTTTGGACACTAGTACCAAGACCAACTCACTAAGGAGTTATTGGGACTAGATGGGTTTTTAGGAATAAGATGGATGAAGATGGCATTGTTATAAGAAACAAAGCCAGACTAGTCGCTCAGGGTTATTGTCAAGAAGAGGGAATTGATTTTGATGAAACATATGCCCCAGTAGCCCGTCTTGAAGCGATTAGGATGTTCCTAGCGTTTTCCGCATTCAACAAGTTCACAGTATACCAAATGGACGTGAAGAGTGCTTTCCTGAATGGTAAACTCCAAGAAGAAGTATATGTGGAGCAACCTCCAGGATTCATCAACAACCATGGCAAGAGTATGGTCTACAAATTGGATAAGGCACTCTATGGCCTTAAACAAGCACCAAGAGCATGGTATGACACTCTCTCTATCTTCCTTATTGGTAAAGGCTTTTCAAAAGGCAGCGTTGATTCAACGTTATTTAAAATTACCCATAATGAAGATATTCTCTTAGTCCAAATTTATGTTGATTATATTATATTTGGTTCTACAAATAAGCGATTGTGTGAGAAATTTTCAAAAATGATGCCAGATCAATTTGAAATGAGCATGATGGGTGAATTAACTTTCTTCTTAGGATTACAAGTTAAACAACTCACTACTGGAATATTTATAAACCAAGCTAAATATACTAGAGATATGATTAAGAAATTTGGTATGGAAAATGCATCATCTTCAACAATTCCAATGAGCCAAACGCTTAAGTTAGATAAAGATGAAAGTGGGAAGAAAATCGATATCACTAACTATAGAGGTATCATTGGATCACTTCTTTATCTTATCGCTAGTAGACCTGATATTATGTTTTCGGTATGCATGTGTGCACGATTTCAATCTGATCTATAGAATCACACTTAAATGCTACCAAGAGAATCCTTAAATACCTAAAAGGCACACAAAATGTGGGCTTATGGTATCCACAGGACTCTCCTTTTGAACTAATTGGTTATTCAGACGCAGATTTTGCAGGATGCAAAATAGATAGAAAAAGTACTAGTGGTACATGTCAATTTCTAGGTGATAGACTAGTTTCGTGGCATAGTAAGCAACAACAATCCATATCGACTTCTACCGCTGAGGCAGAGTATGTAGCCGCTGGAAGCTGTTGTGCACAAATCCTTTGGATGAGGCAACAACTTAGAGATTATGGAACAATCCTAGGTCCTACCCCAATCCATTGTGATAACCAAAGCGCTTTAGCTATGACCCAAAATCCTGTCCTTCATTCTAGAACCAAACACATTGACATTAGATACCATTTCTTGCGTGACCATGTTCAAAAGAAAGATATCTCCATGCATTTCATTGGAACTGACAAACAATTGGCAGATATCTTCACCAAAGCGCTCAACGAACAACGCTTTCTCACTCTGAGAAGTGAATTAGGTATGATTGACTTAAACGCTTAAATCATAAAACATCATATTTATAGGCATAAAATCTAGTGGGAATCCACCTTTGTTTATGTCTAAAGAGTTTATCAAAAATCTCGAAATGAGTCATCAATTTTAGGGGGAACTTTAAAATTGTACTTATCTCAATATATCAAGCGACTGAGATCAAAAATGACTTTTAAAATCCTAAGCATTGATCACTAGCGCTTATCTTTTATAAATCCAAGCGATTGATTTTGTTTTAAGGACTTCAGCGTTGAAAGAATTCCCACTTCAACGCTAAGTAACTTTCTTTCAAAAATTCATGCATAGTTTTCATCGCTAAAGGAAACGTGTGGATAAGTCCAAAAGATCAGATTTGATAACTACCCACACGTGCCTATCAAATCGAACTGACGGTTGTGATCCCTATCTAAACCTAGGCGGTTCAGTAATTGCATGAGTCTGAGTATGTGTCAGTGTACTATCAGGCGCGTGTATTTCACGCTGAAAATTTCAAATTTTCTCAAACGTTTTCAAAAAGTAACTGCGGACACAAAAAATATTATAATACCTTACTTTACCGCACTTTTTGACATCTGAAGTTATGTGCACACGGTTCAGATTCCTTTTGTCATTAGCTTCTGTACACGTGTCATTCATCTACCATCTGAGAATTTATTTTTGCCTCCTATTTAAACCTTTCAAAAACTTTACGGTAAACCTTTATCACTTCCAAATTCTTCTACTGTAAAAGTTATTTCTCTCAAATGGCAAGAACTTCTCTCATTCCTTCAAAAGCTTCCAACTTTCAGCAATGGCACCCAAAGCTTCAAAATCTTCAAAATCATCCAAGTCTAGCACCAGAAAAACTTCCCGTACTGAAAACTAGTTACGGTTAACGCCGGATTTCTGATTAACTGGGAGTACCTTTATGAGAACCAGAACTTTCCTCTTCGAACAGTTCTTCCACTCGTTCAAGAATCTGGTTTGAGAGATATGATCACTACTTTTTTCAACTACTTTGAAGAAGAATCTCTCTATTTTTTCAACAATGCCCAGATTTCTGAAGACGGAACTTCCATATCCTGCATCTTCCCTTTTGCTAAAGAGACCTTTGTTCTCACTCCCTCCTTGATTTCTTCATTACTGATTCTGCCCAATGATGGCACTGAGGTCGAAAACGTCACTCTCGGAGATGCTACAAAAGTCTGGGAGTTCATAAAGAAAGAAGATGTTGATATTGCGTATGAGCCGAACTTCAAGAAAAACGATATGAAGGGAGAATACGTTATTCTCGCTGATCTATGTTCAAAAATGATCGAACGCAGAAAAGGGACTTTCGATAAAGTCACAAACGTTCACTACAAGATGATGGTGGCCATTCTGACCAAGTTAAAAGTTAACTGGTCTCTCTACGTTTTTAATCGCTTCAAGGCAGCGATGGCCAAGTCAGTAAATCCCAAGCCCTATGGGATTGTGCTAAGTCGTATTCTTAGCGCTTGCGGTTATACAAAATCTTTTGGCACAAAGATTCTAACTTCCAAATTATATGGTAGAAAGATGATTAGTGGAATGCTCAAACCTCGAAAACATGGTGGAGCAGCGGTTCCCAAAGAAGAGCGTCAGCGACTCCAAGCCGAAGGAGTTGTTCGAAGTGATGATGAAGATCAAGCGCCTTCCTCTTCATCATCATGTTTATCCTCTGAGGAAGTGGTGGTCAAGCGATCTAAGAGAAAGATAGTTCTCAAAGTCACTGAGCCATCCAAGTCAGCAAAGAAACAGAAGCCCGAACCAAAGAAGAAGAAGCCGGAGCCCAAAAAGAAGCAAAAGATTCCTTCTCCCCCTCCTCCAGCATTTACCTTCTCCGTTCCCGAGGAAGAAGATGAAGCAGTGGCCGAAGAACTACCGCTTGCACGAAGGCGTACTCCTACCTCTACTCCAGCATCCTCTAGCGCTACAGCAAAACCAGTGCCTACAGAGTCAGCGAGTGTTCCTCCTTCTGACGTTGTTCCCGAGGTCAGCTCAGATCCCCAAGCCGTTTCTCCATCTGAAAGGCTTTCCAATGTTCAGGCACCAAGTGAAGCAGATATTCATTATGTTCTCAACACTCTTGAAGAACTAAATATCCCAACTCATGCTGATCCAATAACTTCTTTTATCGATTTAGAACTCGAAGAAGAAGTTCAGGAGCCTGAGGAACTTGTCCAAGAATCAGATCAAGCGACTGAGACAGTCGATAATATTCCTCAGGCTCAAGATGGACCTCAAGAGACATCTACCGCTGATGCCCCTCCACTCTCGGAGATTCCCGTTGAAATAGACGTGGACATGGCAACTGTTGTGGATATCGCTAAGAAAGCATCTCAAGACCTTCCTGACGCTGAAACATCATCAGCCAGTGAAGCGACTTTAAACGCTGAGCGGTCGATAGAAGTGGCCCCCATCCCAACAGAAGCTATTGCCCACGTTCCTATGCCAACAGGACCTCCTCTTCGTGTCATTGACTTCTTCCCACGCGGATATCATCTAGATGTTGAATTTTATTATGCCGCCCGAGAACGTGACACTCAAATGCTTGCTGAGTCGAAAATCCAATTTCAAACAACTCTTCATCGGCCTGATCTTTCAGACTCTTACAAGTTTGAAATTTTTGAGCATTTTGCTGATCTCGGTCAATATACCCTGGAGCGTCTTCAATCACGCCTTGAATATATTCATCGTCCAGCGTTCAACAGATCTGAATTTGACGAGAAGTAATTCAATTTCACCGGTCGCTCAAACGAGTCCTTTTATCCTCTTCGATCAAACAAGATTGTTTTCAAAAACCCCCACATGGGTGATTGGAACAAAAATCCAGACGAGGAAGATCTCAACAAGCTAGGCTATTCGGCTCTCCCCTCCGTCGTCAAGTCTCTTCATAACGCTCTCTCTCCTAATCCACTTAAGTTATGGAAAGGAAAAGGACCGCTTGTTGAGGAGCGCCCAAATCCGATCAACTCTTGGATAGAAGATGAGGCTCCTGAATATCTTGCCAGATTATGGGCTGAGGACTATGAAGAAGAAACGGAACGCTTTGAGAAATTTCTCGCCGCTAGAAAAGATCAAGCTAAAGCTATCAAGCTGGGCAAGAGATGGATGATGAATACAGCCAGCTGGGCTGAAGAGTTTGTTTTGCATTTCTACACCCTCGATGAACTCGTGAAATATCCATTCTTATTTCAGTTTGGAATAGAGTACAGACGCAGAGGATATGCAACCTTCCTGCTCCAACAGCGTCAGTTTATTACAGGGAATGTTAGCGCTTTGCCACAATATCGCCAACCCATCGAAAGCTACATTCGCCAGCAACTTGCCTTATACAGCCAAGGCGGACGCTACGTGTTGCATCCTCGTGAAGGGTTTGTTCAAAGAGTCTTTCTTGACCTGAATGAAGACACTTCATCAAGTAAACAACCAATTCTTCCAGGCCAAAGTCAGATTCGTGTTGATGTTTCGATTGAACACGCTAAGTTTGCTGAGTTCCACAGAACTATGAGAGCAGCGTTTGAAAACGCCCAAGCGCTAGACATCAGTTTCAACCACTTTTCCGGGTGTTACAATTTCAGAGGATATACTCTTCACCCCGTGCTCTTTAGTGAATCCAATGTTCAAGTGGCCAAGATGTTATCACTAATCAAGCCAGTGCACCATGAAGCAACTCAAGCGCTCATGCCTTTGATTTTGGACTTTTTCAACCGTTATACTTCAGGGATTGCTTTACCGAAAGATGTGCAACTGGCACTCAGTCCCGAAGAGCACGAAGACGCTATATTCTTTATCCCACAATCCAGCCTGATCAGTCCAAGGCATGTGATGGAAGCCCTTGGCCCCCTCTGGGTCATTGGTGTTAGAGAACCTTCTTCCCCAATCCAAATTATAGAAGAAGACTTTGCTCCTACTACGGAAGTCGCTCATCTTCCTACGGCTTCTTTGCCAGATTCTTCTAGCGCCCCGGTAGTCGAGCCCCCAATTTTTGCAGATTGAATCATGGATCAAGCGATTGAAGAAGTGCACGCTGAAATTGCACAAAAGCCTATCGAGCCCTTTATCAGAGATAAATCCAAAGGCAAGGCTGCGGTTTCTAGGTCTTACGGACTTCTCCCGTCCCCAGAGCGTCCTTTTTTCGATTCGGATTCTGAAAGTGATTCAGACGCTCGAGACTTCAGACAGGCAGTACGGAACTCGCTCCACAACATTGAAAGTTCCTGTTCCAAGATTTTTGAAACTGCTGATAGACATATGCGAATAATGTCTGATACGCGAAGTCGTGATATTGCAAACGCTTCAAACACAAGCACTGTTACAATCATGAAGAGCATATCACCTCTTATCGCTGAACTCTCATCCGAATTCAACCGTCACTTAGCCCAGAGCGCTTCGATTGATGCTGACAGACATATTTCGACCGATGCCGCTGCTCAGAGCATCGCTCACCAAGTTGCTCTCTTAGTTGACGAAGTTCGACTCTTGCGAAGAGAAGTCGCTGAGTTGAAAACCTCTCTTGATGATGCCAAGAAGGGGGAAAATATAGAAAAGCATCAAGCGTCCAAAGTAATGTCAAAGACTGATAATAAAAATTGGCGACCAATGATGGAAGAACTAGTGAGCATCAAGAAGATGCTAACTAAAAAAAGAAAGCCAAGGTATTATCTAGAAAGATATCCCTTTCCGGAATTGGACGTTGAATTCTTAGAAGGTATGGGGTTTCAACCTTTTGCTGGACCGCTGAGACGACCTATCAATTGGAGACCGTCAAAAGATCCAAGAAAAGATATCTATCACGATTTAGTTCGTGAACTTGGAATTTCTCCAAGAGAGTGGACGGAAAGGTTGTTAGAACTTAATGAAAGCGCCAGACTTCGTAGGCATGATTACGATGAAGTTCAACATACGACAATGATCGTCTCCTGATGGACTTAGCGCTAGAAGTTCTCCAAGGCGAAGAAAGAGCAAAGCGACAGAAAAAGTGAATGAATTCCTTTTTTGTTTTCAGTATAAATCATGTATGCTTATTCTTTCAATATATGAATGATTTGTTGCTGAAACATCTTGTTGAAGCTAATCTAACTTTAGCTAACTTTACTAACTTTTTGAACGCTAACTTATACTCATTTGGGCTTTTCTTTTAAGTAACTCTTAAAATTATAAAAGAGTTATAAGAGTTAAAGTCTTGACATCATCAAAAAAGGGGAAATTGTTAGGAAATTTCATGTTAGATGTTTTGATGATGACAAGATAGGATTCAATGTTAGACCCCAAATAAAATATAAGTTTATGTTTTCCATAGATCATTGTTTAAGCGTTTAAAAGTTTGTAATTTTGTTTAGGCTTGTAATTTTTATGTTTGTAGGTTTTAGACTAAGTATTAGATACTGAATCACTAATAGAATTCTAGGTGAGTCTATTAGAGAATAAGTTGAAGATCAGCGTCTAAAGTCAACCAGAGATGAAGATTTATCTCTTAGCGTCCGTCAAAAGCTAAAGGACCTTTTTCAGGATTTATGGATCAAGCGCTCAAAGCACTTAAGCAATCAATGACAAATTCACCTGAAATAAATCCTCAAGTCACGAAGGACTTAAATGCAATCATTCAACGGACATTTATTTCCAACGGGAAATAAATTCAAATGCATTAAATGCCTGATAAGAGCATTAAATGTGATAAGCTACTTGACCTGTGGACAAGCCACCTTTTTGACCAGACTGTCAGAACTTCAGAGTTCATAGCTGCTACCATCCAATCGGTGCCAGCAGTGTTTCAAGAATGTCAAGCTTTAGGTAGAATCACGCACTGCGTGAGCACGCTTCTACATGTGTCCAACGGACAGATCCCAAGAATTGCCTATAAATACCTTACCTTCAGCAGACCCTAAAAAGTACGGTACAAAAACATTTTCAAGAGAAAATTACGTACACAAGAAAAAGCTTAGAATCTCCATAGCCAAAATTCCTTCAAGCTTTTTATCTACATTCCAGACAGTCACAAATATCTCAAACATATTCCAAGTTGTTTGATCTTCCCAAATACAAACAAACCCTTGTGACAAAAACCTCAACCTTTCATCTGAGTGAGAAAAGTTGTTGAAACTCATTACAGGCAGTATTTCTGAGTGAGAGAAGCTTGTAGAAGACGATCTTCATTGGTGCTGAAATCTGTGTGATCAAGGAGCCCGAGATCATTTTCATTCTTTACTATCTTGTAGAAGATTCTGTGTGATTCTTTGATAATCATCTTAGTAATTTCCTACAAGTGAAAAAGGAGAAGAAGGACGTAGTTGGGATTACATTACCCAGTGAACCTTACAAATTATTGTGTCATTTATATTTTACTGTCTTATATCTGTCATTTTACATTATTATAAAAGACAAGTAAAATTGCAAAGCGATTAAATTATCTAAAAGAACGCTAAAAATCATTTCCGCTGTGCTAACCCTGATTAAGTGATCTAAGCGTTACCCTACTTTGGTAAATTGCTAAACTCACTAAGTCTAAGTTATTTTTACTGAAGCGCCTGACCCAAGCGCTCAGCCTTCCAAGCGTTCAGATCTTTGAAAAGTAACTCGAAATTTTTGAAGTTTAAAAAGACTTCAGGGTCTATTCAACCTCCCCCCCCCCCCCTTCTAGACCCTTTCGTATGCCACTTGGGACCATCAATAGGCAAATAAAATTATAAGACTTTAGCCAAAGCAATGAAACTAACTCATGTAAGACATGGAGGGTAGTTTGGTAATTTCATCGTGCTATGATCTGATGCACAATATTAAGTATGGTGAGTTTGACATAAACCATGACTCTCACTTGATGGGGATACGTCAGTGGAGGACTTATAGTCATACGGTATTTATGATCCAAAGGTTTGTAAATGATGCAATCATTTCGTACTCGATTGGGTTACGATGTAAGTCTACGGGACTGGCTAGGTAACACTCACATTCTTTGGTATCTTCCAATTGCCAATCGGGACGAATCTAAAAAGTCGCGCTATAAGAAATACACAGGATATCTTTTTGTGTAAATAATTTATCTTTTGGAAAGACAAATTAAAAAGGACGGATTTAATTGGTAAAATAAATAATTCAAATATTTAATTAGATTAAAGTATTTGAATTAAATTAATTAATTGGAATTAATTAATTTTATATATATTTATTAGGATTGGATTTGATTTAAATATATATATTAAAAGTTGGACTAAGTTGACTGGGCCAACTTAGTCCATCATGGACGTCCACTAAGGGCCTAGGAGGCGCCCCACTTAGACTTAGGGTTTGAGGATTATATAATCCTCAAACTGTCAAGCTAAACTTAACCCTAGCATCTAATACACAAAAAGAAAAGGAAAATCCTCTCCCCTCTACTCTTGCTAGCCGTCCACCTTCATCAAAGGAGAGTCTCAGGGAGCTTTTGAAGTCTTGTTTCGCGTCAGGCTTTAGAGATAGGAATTCATCAGAGTTGCTGTTACGCGAATTGCAAATTAACGAATCAATAAGGTATTTGATTGTGTCTATATTTTTGTAAATTATTGAAAATCATCAAATTCATATTAAAGTGATTCAACTCTAGGATTCCTTTTTATTTCCGCTGCATTTTCGTTCATAGGATTCCTGACAGTGGAATCAGAACTGACTTTAACGCATTCGATGATTTTTTACGTTTGGAATTATGTTGGCTATTTTAATTTGGAATTAAAATTGGCAATTTCGCATGATTCATATTTGATAATGAATTTGAAATTTTTAAATCCATGTTTGCCTCAAAATCACAGCCGTGCGCCCGCCGTAGAGCTAACGGGCAAGCGGCACCGCCAGCGGCGCTAGCTGCAGCTACTGTATGGTGGAGGAAAACAAAAAAAAAAGGGAAAGGGGCAAAACTGTTAAGAGCCACCGCTGCCGCTTGGCGGCAACTTCTTCCCCAAATAACAGGTTCTGGGCTTGGCCCAACACACAACATTCGGTGCTAGGCTAAGCCCAGCTATGTGATATGCGCATTGGGCCAAGCCCAAGTGAATCGCACTGGGCTAAGCCCAAGTGGGTCAGGAAAGCTACAGGGCTAGGCCCAACAATAATTACATATATATATATATATATATTTATATATTCAATATATTGATATATATATATATATTATTAAATATTGGGTTTGACCCAATAAACAAATTTGGCCCAAATTTGTTAATTTAATCCTTTCCCCTATTAAAATTAATTTTGTTTTTCTAAAATTAAATTAGATTTAATTTAATAGTTAAATTGGATTTACTTTAATTTAAATTAGATTTAATTACATAATAAATTAATTAGAGTTAGTTTGTGGTTCCACAGGCGATACAATAAATTGGATTTTCACAATAATTAGGAATAAGTTAGACTTAGTTCTTAATAATAAATTAAATTAAATTAGATTTATTTATTTATTTTGAAATTGAAATTAAATTCATCTTTTTGTAATTAAATTGGATTTAATTAATTATGAATTCTTTTTTGATTTTCAAATTTGTGCCAACATAATTTTGAATAGTTTATTTACATGCTTTGATATATGTTATGGTGGATGCATCCCATGGGCTTAGGGTTTTACCACTTTGTACTATCTGGGTTGTAATGGGCCGGTTTATGCCCTCTAATTTGTATTTTATCTTCGGTAGAATCATATACAGGGCGCTTCTAAATATGTAATTAGGAGTAGGACCTTCTAAAGCTTCGAGCCAGAGCTTATCAAGATTAGATTTGATATAGGCCCCTATCCCCCTGATGGGTCTATTGGGTTAAACCAATCTAGAATGTCCATGGAATGCATGATGATAGAATTACTAGGTTTTTCTATTATTGTATGGTTCAATTTGCTTTATTCCACATATGCGCGTAACAAATTAATGTGCAAAGTGAGGCCTTATAATATAAAAAAATTCTCCCAAATTTAAGATACTAAGTAAGAAAGGGTTATAGGATATCCTGGCTCTCCATCAAACATTGAGAGATGGAATTATGAATTATGTATGGCATCGTTCCGACAAATGGGGGTCATACACTAATTTCATAGTTCAAATCTCTCTAAGGGCATTTGATGTCATTGGTCGAAGCAAATCTCATCCCATATACTGTTACAGGTTGCAAGATGAGATTCAATTGTTAGATCAATAGGAGTTGATGCGAAAGTACTTAGATGGATCACCACCTATATTCCATCACAGGCTGAGGTTAAGTGATCCAAGAGCTAAAAGTAAGATTGAACCATCAGTTGGATTGATTCACGCTACTTCAAAGATTCCAATGAGCTATATATCGAAACAGATTGCAACTCATTGAAATTTTTTAAGAACTCAATTACTCACTATGAAATCTATCCAATGAGATTTTCGTTCATTGCAGTGGGAGTGCAATGGTTCAAAAAGTGAAGTGGGAGCCAAATCAAATTAAAGTCCTAATTTTACTTGGGTACAAAATAATCATCTAATGAAATCTTGGTTTGTTTTCTGCAGTTATATATATATATATATATCTCTCAAAGTAGTTAACCCACTCAAAACATTGCTTGAGAAAAATGTCCTCATTAGACCGAACTACAATGATTGGGTCAAGATGCTAAGGGCAGAGCTCAAGAAAAAAATTGATTAAGCACATTTTGGAGCAAGATGGTCCAACTTTGACCTAACTTTGCCTAGGGCTAATGAGGGAAAGTCTGCTTTGAAAGTATACAAGATATGGATCTCTGATGCCTAAAAGGTCACTAACTGCATATTGCATTCCATGAGCAACGATTTGAGACATATACATTTTGATATGGAAAGTCCCAAGTCAATAATGCTTCACTTGGAGAAAATGTTCTGAGAACATGGAAAATCAATTCGGTATTATTTATCGAAAGAACTTTTCCAAGCTAGAATGAAAGAAAATGATGAAGTTGCAAACCATGTTATGAATATGATATCCATGATAGGAATATTACAATATCTGGGAAGCTACATGGATTAGAGTCTACAAGTGAATCTCATTCTTCAATCTCTCCCTAGATCTTTCTCTGCTTTTGTCACTAACTTTGAGGTAGATGACCTGGGAGGATCCTTAATGGATCTTAAAGATAGACTTGTATATTTGCAAGTACAATTGAGAAAGGAATGGGATGATAATTCTCCACCTTCAAATGGACTACTTGGAGTAAGGATTCCTTCTAGGAACTATGGGCAATGGAACAAACAGCCCAATAGTTGCAAAGACATGTATTCACTACCAGGAAGTGTATGAATGGCAACATGACTGTCCCAAGCTGAAAGCGAAGATTGCTTCAGGTATAGAATTTAATGTTTTAGAAACAAATTGTTCTATTACTTTTTTTCCTACTTCCTGGATTCTAGACTCTAGAACTAGTGCTCACATATGTATTTTGAATCAAGAGCTGGAAAAAATAAGAAGCAGGAGGACAACGAAGTGATGATCAATGTTGGCAGCGGGCATAGTGTAGTAGCCACACACATTGGGACCACTTCTATTAAATTATTATTTGGACATTGTTTACATTTAGATGATTGCCTTGTTTTGCCCAATGGGCTTAAGAATATTGTTTCAATTCCTGTTTTGGTCAGGAAAGGTTATTTATTTTCCTTTATGAACAACTCTTGTGACATTTATTTTAGAAATAAATGCGTTGGCAGTGCATCTTTGATAAATGGTTTATATTATGTTAATGTCCAATATAATTCCAATATTAATGTGATAGTTTTAGGTGCCCGGCGAGCCAACTGTTTTGGACTCAGCCATAGTAAATGTAAACACTATGACATTCTTGTTTTAAATATATTTAATCTTTTATTTATGGTATGCTTCTTTATTGTTATAACTATTGATAGTATAGATAAAGATCCCATGAATTACATATGGTTAGGGGAGGCGGTCAAGGAAAACATATGGAATGTTCTCAAAGACCGTAATCCTAAATATTGTTCCAAGTCATAGAGGCTGTGAAATGTGGGATATCACTGGCCTCGTGACTTGTTCATACATGTAACTCTTTCAAGAGGTCTACGCGTTCCATTGTCGATGCCTTATATGGAAATACATGTATGAAGATTCATACTGGATTATGGATTTAACGGCCCCGCTTAAGGACTCCTATTTGGTGTTGTCGAACATGGAGTCCTTGGGTTTCGTAGTGTGAGGTTAATTCTTAGACCTAAGATGTCATTTGGAAAGGGCACTACCCACTCTACTTTGATATGCACATGCACTCCAGGAGAGTCATACGGCGTGTATGTTGGGTATATTCTGGTAGTGCAGTGGAACAAATGGCAGTCGGAGAGGGATTCATTCAGGGTCATGAGTACCCGGTATTTCCTATTCTGTTGCGAGAATCTAAATGATTGTGAAAAGCCTTTGATCAAGGCGATTGTTTTCTGAGAGGGAATGGTGATCCTGGATCGGAAGACTGGATCATTAGATGTCACAACACAGTCATAGTTTCCAAGTTTATTAGGGTTCGACCGTCGCCATACATTAGACCATGGAAAGGAAATTGATGAAGGATTCTACTCACATAACGATCGCAACTCAGATAGATTTTTGCTTTTCATTGTTGACATCTAGGAAGTCATGGTGACATTGCTAGACATCGAATCATGGCCAATAGGTGTCTTGGATTAATTTGGTGAAATTGATTCAAGGACTAGTTAATTATTTAGAATAATTAATCTAGCCTGTGGGGACTTATTGCTAGTCTGACAACGAGCCTAAGGGGTCACACACATAACTTAGTGTAGCAGTTATTGACTAATTAATTTTTTTTGAATTAATGGTGTGATTAATTAATTGGATTTAATTAATCAAAGAAAAAGGAATTAATTTAACTAGTTAATTAATGGTCCTATAATTTAATAGTAGAATATTAAATTGGGAAGGACTAATTAATTAATTAGGGGAAAGAAAATAAAATAATATATTTATATACATAATGCACGTGTGAGGCGTGTGTAATTGAGTATGTTGATTTGGTGGAAAGATTTATCTTGCTCACCAAGTTTGTTAAATATATATATTAATTAATATCCTGTAAATATATTTGGTAGAATCCTAAATTAATTAAAGTAGTTAATTAATGGATATGGAAAGGATTCAATTTGATATATGTTAGGATATTATTAGATATGATAATATCTAGTTAGTTGGAAAGAGTCGAACTAAACAAGGAAGAGAATAAAAGAAAAACGAAATACATGAACATATATACATATGTACACGCCTACTCCCTATTTTTTAGGGGAGAAGTAGGCGTGTACCCACCTAGGGTTTTAACCCTAGGTGGACTCTATATAAACATGTATATTTCACCTTTTTTAAACCTAATGGAAAAAGTGACAGTTTAAGTTTTGGATTTTTGAAAAGAAAAATAATTTTTTGAGAAAAACACTTTTTCTATTATTCTCTCCCAATTTTCTTTCATACTATTTCTTCAAACTCATGTGTTGATGGTGAAGAACACTTAAATAATTCCAAACCCTTTTTCCTAAAAAGCCAAAATTTGATATTCTCCTTGCTAGCACTAGTGCAGATAATTAAGGGTACAAGTTAGGGTGTGGATACATCTAAGAGGCGTAATGCCTGGGGCGCTAGGGCAAATCAATTCGAAGACTGTAGTAGGGAGTAGCTTAAAAAGACGTTGCTACTTTAAAGTCTACAAGAGGTAAATACGAGTAAACTTTCTCCTAGAAAAGTTTTTGAATCAGATGGCACCATGTCGACCTAGCCCTAATTTCGGGGATTTCACTTTAATTTTTGAAATTATATGTTTTCCACTGCGCCGGTATCTCCGGGGGTTGTAGCGATCCCAATAGTGGTATCAGATCCAAGGTTTAGACATAGCTCAGATTCTTTTCGTGTTTATATGCTTTAAAATTAGTTTTATTGCATATTAGAATTGATTGGATTTTCTGTTTAATTTTTAGATCTGTTGATTTGGTGTTAATCTGAAAATCGAGGGTTGCATTTTTATATCTTTTATATAAAAAAAAAAAAGAAAACGCTGCCATCGCGGCAACGCTGCTGGAACAGCGCCGCTGAGCGATGGCGAATAGTGATGTGCCAAGGGGGAGCGTGCGCAGGCAGCACAGGCGCTGCACGCACTAGCCACCAGCGCGAGTCGCTGCGCGCGACGCGCCGTCGCGAACGTCGCTGCTACGGCAGAGCTGTCACGGCGATGGCGCATGAGGCGGCGGCTGTCGGGCCCTAAGACGGCCCGCGTTTTTTATCACGTCAGGGGTTTTAGGCAATTTTCCCAATTTCCAAAATTTTTTCGTAATAATTGCGTTTTAAGCGTTGGTTCATTTTTGCAATTAAATTAAAAGCGCAACCCTAATTTGTGATTTTGTAAAATTAAGTTTTGAATCTCAAATTGAAATTATTTAAAGTTTATTGTAAAAATTGGATTTTCAAAATTGGAACCGTTTTATTTGATTTTGAGAATTGAAATAAAATGGAATTTATTAATTTTCGGAATTGAATAAAATTGGGTTTTTTGAAAAATATTTTTAGATTAATTTGAAAAGTGTGACTTTTCATGGAAGTTTCTAAAATTGGTTTTTAGAAATTAAAGTCTTTGGGTCCATTAGTTAATTAGATCATTTTTAATTAAAGGCGGTGAATATTAATTCATATTTGCATGATAGCCTAGTTATGTGATTATGTGGTGATCCGCGTCGAGCCATAGACTAGTTGTTTTTATAATTTAAGGTCGACGTACCATGATTTTTCTTTTATTGTAAATGAGAGGGAAAGGTTTATTTAAATGTGAATTTGAATACGAATATGAAGATGATCAAGCTCATGGAGTTTTGAAGACCTTAGTGTAGGGTCAGAGTTCTTAGATTAAATTTGTCAACGCCTTGATAGCTCGGGGTGTTCAAATATTGGCTTGACTAAGATCACATTTACCGCTTTATGCATGATTGCTTACTTTCTTATGTTATGAATGTTGTGCATGTATGCATGATCACCAAAGAAAGATAAATAATTGAAAAGTGTGAGACCTTGTTTTGAAAAACCCCTTAATCCATATTAAGTCCTTAGATGGATAAATCGGGGGGGGCCAGAAGCTCCTTGATTAGGTCCAATGCCTTCCATCATTAGATGTGAGAGGGAATAGCACGGCTTGTCATCAATGACCATGAGTCGTGGTATGGTGGCAAGTTAAGTGTAGTAATCTCACAACTAGGCCTTCTACTATGACAGGCGGTCATACTAGAAGTGCACACGGATCTCAGTCTACCCATGGGTCGACCATGAGTCGTGGGATGCCCTGGGCACTGTTATTGCGTGAGAATTTGATGGGTCAGACTTAAACGCATATTAGTGTACGGTTGCATCGTGTTCTCGGGACGTACATGGAATGTGAGGCAAACATCTCTAGAACTACCTGGATGTGGATGGGGTAGTCGTGCATGTTCAATGTTACTGCCCATGGACCATGAGTCGTGGGATGAGGTTAGGACATTTGACTGCCCACAGGAGATTTTAAATTTCCCGTCTTCTGTCAATTTGGGGTGATGGGTTTCGTAAAGTTAAGTGGGAAAGCACATGTATATTTAAAATTTCTTAATTGCACGTGAATATATGTTAGAACTGAATGCTAATGATCGTTTTTCGTTTTATCGCATTTTACACAGTATTATCATGGATATAATTTATACTTGTCTATGGATTCTCAAACGCAACAAGTTTGATAGCTCGAAGTATTGGGTTATATTGCATAAAAACGTAGCGGAAGATAAATATTTAACAGCCCAAGTGGTTCATCTCGATTTCACATATTCAAATTGTGTTTCGAATTCATGTACCTTTCTTCGCCTATATTGAATTCTGAACCAGCTTTCACAATCCTTCTTGAACAACAAATATGTCGCAGTCTCTAAATTGCCACGCCGGAGTCAAAAGTGAAAAATCCCTTGTTCTTCTTCTTAAAAGACGGCTAGAGAGAGAGAGGGGTTTGGAGAGTTTTGACTTGGAGAGAAATTTATGATTCTTGATCAAACTCAGATGATAAAGATCAAACTCTTCTAGTGCCAATCTTCCGAACCCATAGAAATGAGAAGGTTTGCCTTATTATCAAGGACTTGATTTTGTTTATGAAAACCTTACAAACGCCTATAAGAAAACAACAAGATAATGCCTTATATTACGAAAAGATATTGTTTAGTTACAAATCAATGCCCTATAAATCTATCATCTTTATGAAATTTGAGGGCATACACACTTACAATCTCCCACTTGCACTCAATGTCATTCACTATAGTATTTAACATCCATCCCTCCTAGATGTTTTTCTAGCACCGCCTGTGCCAATGGCTTGGTCAATGGGTCAGCGACATTGTCAACTGAGACTATTTTCTGAACAGATATTTCTCCTCGTGCAACGATCTATCTTATGATATGATATCTCCTCTCGATGTGTTTGGACTTATTGTGAGACCTAAGTTCCTTTGCTTGCGCTATTGCTCCGGTGTTGTCACAATAAAGTGGCAACGAGAGCTTTATGCTTAAACCACTTGAAGTTCTTCTATGAACTTCCTAAGCTAAACAGCCTCTTTAGCTGCCTCAGAGGAAGCTATGTACTCAGCCTCTATCGTGGAGTCTGCGGTTGTGCTTTGCTTGGAACTTTTCCAAGTCACTGCTCCACCATTGAGGGTGAATACGAACCCTGAGGTGGATTTCCGGTCATCGACATCTGATTGAAAATTCGAGTCAGTGTACCCGTCCGCTCTCAGGTTACAACTCCCATAGATGAGAATCATATCCTTAGTTTTTCACAGCTATCCAATGTTCCTTGACAGGGTTTGCCTGAAATCGACTAACAACGCTTACTGCATAAGCTATATCAGGTCTAGTACACAGCATCGCGTACATCAGGCTACCCACAGCAGATGCATAGGGTACAATGCTCATCTCTTTTCTATCTTCCTCACTTTGAGGACTCATAGATTTCGAGAGATGTATCACATGCCTCATTGACAGTAACCCTTTCTTAGAATCCTCCATCCAATACCTCTTTAGGACCTTTTCTAAGTAAAGTGCTTGAGAGAGCTCTACCATTATATTTGTTTGATCTATTTAGATTCGAATCCCTAGAATATAAGTTGCCTTTCCCAAGTCTTTCATGGAGAAAGTACTCGAAAGCCACTTCTTAACAGTGGTGAGCATTCCTATATCATTCCCTATGAGTAATATGTCATCTACATATAACACAAGGAATGTTATCTTGCTCCCACTAACCTTCTCGATAAACACATGGCTCATCTTCTTTTTTGATGAAGTCAAATCTTTTGATTGCTTCATCAAAATGCAGATTCCAGCTACGAGATGCTTGCTTGAGTCCATAAATGGATCCCTAAAGCTTACACACCTTATGAATATGGTCCTCGGATACAAAACCTTTATGTTGTTCCATATAGATATCCTCTTCTAGAAATCCATTTAGGAAAGCAATTTTGACATCCATTTTCCATATTTCATAGTCTAGGTGTGTCGTTATTGCAAGTAAAATCCTTATTGATTTGATTATAGCCACTGGCAAAAAGGTTTCTTGGTAGTCAATTCCTTCTTTTTTATTATACCCTTTCGCCACTAGCCTGGCTTTGTAGTTGTCAACCTTGCCATCAACACCAATCTTTCTCTTGTAGATCCATTTGCACCCAATTGGTTTTACCCCATCAGGCAGATCCACAAGTTTCCAGACTTGGTTTGCATGCATCGAATCGATCACAGTTTGCATAGCTTCACGCCATCTAGTAGCATCCACATCCATTATCGCTTGATCATAAGTGGAGGGATTATCCCCATGACCCTCCTATAATACAGAATGAAGATCCAGCTCCCTCTGTACTAGATATCCAAACCTCTCAGGCGGTTGAGATATTCTACTTGATCTTCGCGGTTGTGGTTGTGTTACAGAAGGTTCAGTTCTCACTTATTGTGTAGATGTATCCACTGGAGTTTCATTTTGATCTTCTAGAACAATCTTTCTACCCGCTCCTCCTTCTTGAATGACCTCATCTTCAAGAAAGTGGGCTTGTAAAGCTACAATGATCCTTTGATCATCGTGCAGGTAAAAGAGGTATCCCATTGAATCCTCAGGATATCCAATGAAACGCCCTTTCATGGATCTAGCCTCCAACTTGTCCACTTTAGTCTTTTTGACATAAGCCGGACATCCCCAAATCTTAATGTGATTGAGACTTAGTTTTCTATTTCTCCATATCTCATATGGAGTTTTAGGAACGGACTTGGATGGACCTCTATTTAAAATGTGTATAGCTGCAAGCAGCGCATGACCCAATAGTGAAATGGGTAAGTCAGTGTAGCTGAGCATGGAGCGAATCACGTCCAACAGGGTTCGATTCCTTTGCTCTGCTACTCCATTCAACTGTGGTGTCGCTGGAGGTGTGAGATGTAATACTATACCATTCTCTCTAAGGTATACATCAAACTCGTCGCTCATATATTCTCCTTCTCGATCCGATCGAAAAGTTTTTATATGTTGACCAGTTTGATTTTCCACTAAAGCCTTGAATTCCTTGAACTTTTCAATGGATTCAGACTTATGCCTTATCAGGTACACTAGACCATATTTTGAATGGTCATCAGTGAATGTGATGAAGTAAAGGAAACCTCCTCGAGCCATTTCTTCAAATGGTCCACAAACATTAGTATGCACTAAACCTAAGATTTGTGTGGCTCTTTCAAAAGTCCCTGTGAAGGGGGATCTAGCCATCTTGCCTTTGAGACAAGATTCACAAGTAGGATAGGGATCCAATCCCAATGGACCGGTTAGTCCATTTTTCTCCATTTTGTGAATTTTATGTTCGCCGGCATGGCCTAGTCTAAGATGCCATATCAATCTTTGGTTTATTCCAAGCCAACTACGTTTCCTTTGTATAGTATTTACAAAACACTCATTCTGGACATTAAGGTAATACAATCCATTTACTAAAGAAGCAAAGCCTACTAATTTATAACCATAATAAATATTGAAATGTTCATCAATAAAACGGAAAGTATAACCATGTTTAACTAAAACGGGAATTGAAACAATATTTTTAAGCCCATTGGGCAAAACTAAAACATTATCCAGAAAAAGTAAATGTCCAGAATTTAAAAGTAATGAGGTAGATCTTATTCCAGTAGATGTGACGCTTTGCCCGCTGTGACGCTTTACCCGCATAATTGAATCTAAAAGTGTATAACGAATAAAACTTACTCGTTAATATGAATATGATGATGGAGAAAAACTTCTTCTTCTCCAAACTCGAAATATTGAAGCTTCCAAATATTCAATCCTTTGGTTTGATTCTTCAAACTTGAACTTGATCCGAACAACGAAAATACGTCGTCTCTAAATCGTCACGCACGGATCAACAAACGAAAAATCCCTTTTCTTCTTTCTCTATGGTCGACGGCTAGGTATAGAGGAGGGGAGGAATATTTTTCTTTCTTTTGAGAGTTATGAGATTTGTGTATTCTCCTTCTTACTTGTTCTAAGTCAAAGAGTCCTTATATACCTCATGACTTATTGAACAAGTCAAAACAAGAGAGCCCTAATATGTGGCCTCTCAAAGACGCCACTTTGAGGCCTAGTAGGCGTCCAATTGGACTCCTTATTTAGCCCCGGGATTTGTTTTGTTTAATTAATTTTTTATTTCAATTAATAATTTATTATATCCAATAAATAAATTAATTAATTAAATAACCAAATTAATTAGATAAATCAATTCATTAATATATTTCAAAAGGAAATTAATAAATAATTAATCTTATCATTATAATTAATTATTTCATCAAATGAATAATTAATTATTTAATTTATCCAATAAATTAAAACTCCCAGAAGAAATAATAGAAATTCCTTTTTCTTCATTTTTCTTTGTCAATCCTTTAGCGCGACTCTTTAGGTTCGTTTCGTTTGGCAATGAGAGGAAACCAAAGGAAGTGGGTAACACCTAGCCAGTCACGTGGCCCACTTCGTAACCCAAACAAAAATGAATGATAGGATCATTCCGAAACCTTACAATCGTAAATACCGTATATGTATAAACCCTTTGTTCACGTTCCCCGGTCAAGTGAGAGTCATGGTTATGTCAAACTCACTGGACTTGACCATATGTATAAATCATAATAAATACAAGATCATTAAGATCGATTTAGTGTCAAGCACAATCGTCTCGTTTGATTTGGCCAAAGACTTTGATCTCTATTTATCTATGATTACATAGGGTACATACTCATTCACTTATGAGAGAATAAATCCCATATTAGATATCTGCTAAGATTACCACTTGCCCATCAAGTCCGCATTTCGAGGTTGACCCCACCAAAGGATGAATTGAGTCTAACTACTCTAGTGAAAGACTTGACGTCACAAGTGGATCTTCAGCCTGATACTTCAGGTCAAAGGTTCACATATACCTATTACGCATAATCAGTTCCGTCATTGACAGTCACAGAGTGAAAACCCATGTGACAGAACCGATGCGAGTCGTGTTCGAACATATCAATTCCACTGACGTGTCTACATCTTAATCTCCTGTCATCCCATGATACCAGACAGGCACTCCCATGTCGGAGCTAAGATTGTACAAGTATTCGAAGTCTTTATTTGTCCATTAAAGACTCTGTATTACTTGCGAACTTATTTTAGTAATCAAGATCGATCTCTCTAGTGCCAATCTTCCTATCCCATAGGAAGTAGAGGGATCGCACTGAAAACATGGACAAAACATTTTACACAACTTACAGATGCAGATAAGAATTAAGTGAAAACTCAATAATGCCTTTTATTTAAGAAGAGTTTAAGTTCAATACAAGATATATGCCCTATACATTCTATCCTCTATGGCATCAGAGGGCATAATCCTAACAATCTCCCACTTGCACTCAATGCCACTCATTGTGGTATCTAATACCCATCCTTTCCAGGTGTTGGTCCAAAATAGCTTGAGGTAGTGGTTTGGTGAACGGGTCAGCTATATTGTGAGCTGAGGCTATTTTTTGCACTGCTATCTATCCTCTACCAAGGATCTCCCTGATGATGTGAAATCTTCTCTCAATATGTTTGGACTTGTTATGAGATCTCGGTTCCTTGGCTTGCGCTATCGCTCCATTGTTATCACAATAAAGTGGCAACGGGAGCTGAGCACTAGGGACCGTTCCAAGTTCTCCAAGAAACTTCCTCATCCAAACAGATTCTTTCGCTGCCTCTGAGGCTGCTACATACTCTGCTTCAGTGGTGGAATCAGCGGTTGTGCTTTGCTTGGAGCTCTTCCAAGACACCGCTCCACCATTGAGAGTAAAAACAAATCCTGAAGTAGATTTTCAGTCATCAACATCAAACTGAAAGTCTGAATCAGAATAACCTTCCATCTTCAGGTCTCCACCTCCATAGATGAGAATCATATCCTTAGTTCTTTTCAGATACTTTAGGATATTCTTCACAGCTATCCAATGTTCCTTTCCCGGGTTTGCCTGAAATCTACTCACCAAGCTCACAGCATAAGCAATGTCGGGTCTAGTACACAGCATTGCATACATCAGGCTACCAACTGCATAAGCATAGGGTACATTACTCATCTCTTGTCTATCTTCCTCACTTTGAGGACACATAGACTTGGATAAGTGTACTCTATGCCTCATGGGAAGAAACCCTTTCTTAGAGTTGTCCATCCTAAACCTCTTTAAGAACTTTTCTAAGTAAAGGGCTTGAGAGAGGCCTATCATTCTATTCGTTCTATCCCTGTAGATACGAATTCCTAGAATGTATGTGGCTTCTCCCAAGTCTTTCATGGAAACCGTACTCGAAAGCCATTTCTTGACAGTGGTGAAGCATTCCTACATCATTTCCTATAAGTAGAATGTCATCCACATATAGTACTAAGAACGAGAGTTTGCTCCCACTAGTCTTCTTGTAGACACATGGTTCATCTTCGTTCTTGATGAAGCCATATCCCTTAACTTCTTCATCAAAACGGAGATTCCAGCTTCTAGATGCTTGCTTGAGACCGTAAATGGATCTCTCAAGTTTACATACTTTATGGATATCGGACTCGGACACAAAACCCTTTGGCTGTTCCATATAGATATCCTCCTCGAGAAATCCATTTAGAAAGGCCGTTTTGACATCCATTTGCCATATCTCATAATCTAAGTATGCAGCTATGGATAACAGAATTCGTATGGACTTTATCATAGCCACGGGCGAAAAGGTTTCTTGATAGTCAATTCCTTCTCTTTGACTATACCCTTTCGCTGCGAGCCTGGCTTTAAAGGTGTCAACCTTGCCATCTCTACCTATCTTTCTTTTGTAGATCCACTTACATCCTATAGGTTTTATACCTTCAGGACGATCTACCAAAGTCCAGACATGGTTCGATTGCATAGAGTCCATTTCTATTTCCATGGCTTCTCGCCATCTTGAAGCGTCGACATCCACCATCGCTTGATCATAGGTACAAGGATCATCTTAATGACCTTCTTGTACTACAGTGTGAAGCTCTCGCTCCCCCTGCAGTAGATACCCATACCTCTCAGGTTCATGCGGTATTCTACCAGATCTACGTGGTGGTTGTGCTACTATGGGTTCAGGCCTCGGTTCTTGAACAGATGTATTTGAGGGAGTTTCATTTTGTTCTTCTAGAACAATTTTCCTACCTTTGCCCCCTTCCAAGATGAACTCATCCTCAAGGAAGTGAGCATGTAGGGCCACGATGATTCTTTGATCATCATGCAGGTAAAAGAAGAATCCCATGGAATCTTCAGGATAACCAATGAAACGTCCCATTAGGGATCTTGCCTCCAATTTCTCTACTTTAGTCTTCTTGACATAAGCGGGGCATCCCCAAATCTTAATATGATTAAGACTCGGTTTCCTATTATTCCACATCTCATGCGGAGTTTTAGGAACAGATTTGGAGGAACATCTGTTCAAAACATGAGCAGCGGTAAGGAGTGCGTATCCCCACAGCGAAATGGGTAAATCAGTGTAACTAAGCATGGAACGAACCATGTCCAACAGTGTTCGATTCCTTCGCTCGGCTACTCCATTCAGTTGAGGAGTTGCTGGTGGTGTTAGTCGTAACATTATTCCTTGTTGTCTTAGGAATTCATCAAACTCGGCACTCATATATTCTCCTCCACGATCCGATCGTAGAGTTTTTATATTTTGCCCAGTTTGATTTTCTACTAAGGCCTTAAACTCTTTGAATCTTTCAAAGGATTCAGACTTTTGCTTCATCAAATACACTAGACCAAATCTTGAATGGTTGTCAGTGAAAGTGATGAAGTAGTAGAAACCTCCACGAGCCATTTCTCCAAATGGTCCGCAGACGTCGGTATGCACTAATCCTAAGACTTGCGTAGCCCTTTCAAAAGTCCCTGTGAAGGGGGATCTAGCCATCTTGCCTAAGAGACATGATTCACATGTAGGAATAGGGTCCAACCCTAGTGAGCTTAAAAGTCCATCTTTTTCCATTTTGTAGATCTTGTGCTCTCCGGCATGGCCTAGTCTAAGATGACACTTGAGTCTTAAGTTAGTTTCTTGCCTACCACGTTTACGTGTTACAACATTAACATCAGATGAATTACGGACATTTAAATAATACAAACCATTAACTAAACATGCATTGCCAACTAATTTATTTCCATAATAAATGTCGCAATTTAATTTAGAAAAACGGAATGTATATCCAATCTTAGCTAAGATAGGAATAGATACAATGTTCTTAAGCCCCTTGGGCAAAACCAAAACATTATCTAAAAACAGTAAATGTCCAGAATTCAAATAAAGAGAAGTAGATTCGATCCTAGTAGTTGCGACGCTTTCCCCGCTGCCTACTTTGATCATCACTTCTTCTCGGCCCAACTTTCTACTTCTCTGTAGATCCTGATCCAAACAACAAACATGGGCACTAGCTCCTGAGTCCAGAATCCACGAAGTAGAAAATACGGTCATAGAACAGTTAGTTTCAAAAACTAATAGTTCCATACCTTGTGCGCCTTTGCCTAATTTGGGACAGTTTCTCTTCCAGTGGCCAATCTCACTGCACTCGAGACATCTATCCATTTTCTTTGGTCCTTTGCTCTTGTAAAACCCTTGAGCCTTTCCCTTACTCTTCTTGGTACCCCCTTGAGCTCCAAGCTCGCCAGACTTTTTCTTGTTCTTCTTCTTCTTAGACTTTTTGGGTCCAGAAGAGATGACTAAGGTAGTTTCCTTTCCCTTTGGTTTCATTTGAGATTGTGCAGTAACCAACTTGTTCATTAGCCCAGCTAAATTGCACTCTATCTCATTGCAGTTAAAGTTAACCACAAATTGGGAGAAGGAATCAGGAAGTGACTGCAAGATTAAGTCAGTTTGAAGGGTGGCATTCATGGTGAATTCGAGAGCTTCCAATTTCTCGATCCTCGAAATCATTTTGAGGACATGATCACCAACCTTCTCACTTTCTTTCATCTTGGCTCCGAAGAGCTCTTTCGATATCTCATATCGTGCAGTTCGACTATGCTCTCCATAGAGCTCTACCAGGTGAGATAGGATAGCTCTTGCAGTGGGCATCTTATCATGTGACCTTTGAAGATCATTAGTCATAGATCCCACCATGTATCCTCTCACCCGGAGGTCGTCCTTAACCCATTTTTCATGGGCTTGGACCTCTTCCTCATTGGCACGTGTTCTAGCAGGAGCCGCCGGGATATCAGCCTCCAAGAAGTATCCCAGTGATTCCATATTGAGGACAATCCTTAAATTTCTAAGCCAATCCACATAATTGGGTCCAGTCAGAGTATTCTTTTCGAGTAGAATTGAAAGTGGGTTTGTCATATTTGAGAGAGATAAACGAGAAATTGACTGCAGAAATAAACCAGATTTATTAGATTACTTGTTTTGACTTAACGAAGAAAAATTAAGGACTTAAAATTTATCTTGGCTCCCACTGCATTTTTCGAATCCCACACTCCCATGTGAAATTCGGGAATCATCATTGGCATCGATTCCACAGCAGGTATTGAGGTCCTCAATTAATTAAATAGGTTACAACCTAACCGGTTTCTGGCCCATTAATTATTTGAAGTGATATCTAATATCAATTTATCCAATAAATGTGTCAATACGTTTCCCCATAGTTCACCAAACCGCAACCCATTCGATTTCTAGGTTCGTGAACTACCCGAGTTTATCCCACTAACTCCTATAATCTAGCATTTGAATTTCACCTTGCAACCGAACAGGTTTGTGGGGTGAAATATGTTTCGATTAAAGCATTTGTATGCACTTTATAAAATTTCAAATTATTTCTAAATGTATAACCCCCATAACTGGGAAGCATTACACATTTATAGTAATTCTAATTTTAGAAAGCTTAGTGGAGGGTAAGGATGTCAAACATCCTTTTCTAACTCGGTATAATTTATTTGGGAGAATTTAATTCGTCAAAAGATTTTGGTCTCACTTTGCACATTATTCAATTTATATAGCGATTTATTCTATATTGATCATGCATAAAAATACTACTAATAATCATGCCTTTCAATATAAATAAACATAGAATTTAAATAAATGAATAAATAAATTCATCACTTGATCATGGACTTTTACTAGAGGGCTCGAGCCAATGAGCCATCACAAAAGGCATAGATTAAACCTATTAAAAATTCATGGGCCTTTTGACTTTATCAACTTTGAACTATTTTATCTCGATTCCTAAAACAACTCGTAGATTATTTCTAAGAATATAATAAATAGCTTCAAATTTGATAACCCATATAATTAAAGGTAAAACATATAATCCTAAGTCCATGATTAGTGTTTTAATCATATAAGACATGCTCGCATCAATTAATACATGCTCGCAACATTTAATACATGCTCGCAATATTAAATCACTTATGTTGATTATTAAAATTTTAGTCCAACTAAAAAGTCCTTTATAAAATTCCTTATGATTTCACATATTCACTATTTCAATTAAAATCATTCTAGTCCAACTAGATGACTTGGATGTACGAAATTAAGAATTAAGTGCATCTACCTTTAATTAAAATAATATGAACACATAAAATATGGAATTCTATATTTTATTTTATTATGATTTAAAGCCATCAAAAATTGGAAATACTTTTATTTGATCAAAGAATTAATTATTAATCTCTAAGAAAAATAATTTATATTCCTTATTCAAAATGAAGTAATTTGCAAGTCGAGGAAAAAATAATAATATTTAATCCATAAATCAATTATTAATCTCCAAGAAAAATAATTAATTAGTTCTAATTAAATATTATATTCCAATTAATCTCATTGGGCTCGATTTCATCAAACCCAAGTCACCATCCTTTTGGTCCACTTGGATTCAATTTAATTGGGCTCAAAATAATTAATTAGAACAACATTCACGTTTATTAATTTCTTATTGGGCTAAATTTAATTTAAGTCCAAATCACCAATCTAATTGGCCCATTTAGATTTAATTAGATTTAGTCCAAACTAATTAACAAATCAAAATTGGATAATTTTCAATTGGGCCTGATTTAAATTATTTGGGTCATCATCCTTTTGATCCACCCAATTAATTAAAATCACCCAAAATTAAAAAATAATTTCGACCCAAACATAGCCCGTTTTAAGATCCAAATCCATGACCCGGATCAACGAATTGGGTATCCAAACCCACGACCCGTCGTGCCACGGTCACGACCCGACGGGCCGTGACTGGGCAGGGTCGGGCCGAAAGGACCCGGTTGCACTAAACAGCGTGCGAAGAGCGCGCGCAGCTGTGCGCGCATTTTTCTCGGGGCTTTCGAGCCCCGTTTTTCCTCTGTATTTTTCGATTTTCAATATCATCAAATATCCCCAGATATAACTAAAAATCAAAAAACTAGGCAAAAAACCATAAAACGCAGATTTAAGAAAAACATACAAACATGCTTCAAAAACACATAACATGCAATTCTTAAATCACGTAAACAAGATCAAATATGCAAATCAGAGATTGGCTCTGATACCATTGTTGGGTTTCGTTCGAAAAAGCATAAAGCGGCGGAAGGGATTTCAAAAATTAAAACGAAAACCCAATTGGTACTCTAATTCGCATAATTGAATCTAAAAGCGTATAACGAATAAAACTTACTCGTTAATATGAATATGATGATGGAGAAAAACTTCTTCTTCTCCAAACTCGAAATATTGAAGCTTCCAAATCTTCAATCCTTCGGTTTGATTCTTCAAACTTGAACTTGATCCAAACAACGAAAATACGTCGTCTCTAAATCGTCACGCACGGATCAACAAACAAAAAAAATCCCCTTTCTTCTTTCTCTATGGTCGATGGCTAGGTATAGAGGAGGGAAGGAATATTTTTCTTTCTTTTTGAGAGTTATGAGAGTTGTGTATTCATCTTACTTGTTCTAAGTCAAAGAGTCCTTATATACCTCATGACTTGTTGAACAAGCCAAAACAAAAGAGCCCTAATATGTGGCCTCTCAAAGACGCCACATTGAGGCCTAGTAGGCATCCAATTGGACTCCTTATTTAGCCCCTGAGATTTGTTTTGTTTAATTAATTTCTTATTTCAATTATTAATTTATTGTATCCAATAAATTAATTAATTAATTAAATAACGAAATTAATTAGATAAATTAATTCATTAATATATTTCACAAGGAAATTAATTAATAATTAATTTTATCATTATAATTAATTATTTCATCTAATGAATAATTAATTATTTAATTTATCCAATATATTAAAACTCCCAGAAGATATAATAGAAATTCATTTTTCTTTGTCAATCCTTTAGCGCGACTCTTTAGGTTCGTTTTGTTTGGCAATGAGAAGAAACCAAAGGAAGTGGGTAACACCTAACCAGTCACGTGGCCCACTTCGTAACTCAAACGAAAACAAATGATAGGATCATTGTGAAACCTTCCAATCGTAAATACCGTATATGTATAAACCCTTTGTTCACGTTCCCCAGTCAAGTGAGAGTTATGGTTATGTCAAACTCACTGGACTTGACCATATGTATAAATCATAATAAATACGAGATCATTGAGATCGATTTAGTGCCAAGCACAATCGTCTCGTTTGATTTGGCCAAAGACTTTGATCTCTATTTATCTATAATTACATAAGGTACATACTCATTCACTTATGAGAAAAAAAATCCCAAATTAGATATCTGCGAAGATTACCACTTGCCCATCAAGTCCGCATTTCGAGGTTGACCCCACCAAAGGGTGAATTGGGTCTAACTACTCTAGTGAAAGACTTGACGTCACAAGTGCATCTTCAGCCTGATACTTCAGGTCAAAGGTTCACATATACCTATTACGCATAATCAGTTCCGTCATTTACAGTCACAGAGTGAAAACCCATGTGACAGAACCGATGCGAGTCGTGTTCGAACATATCAGTTCCACTGACGTGTCTACAATCTTAATCTCCTATCATCCCATGATACCAGACAGGCACTCCCATATCGGAGCTAAGATTGTACAAGTATTCGAAGTCTTTATTTGTCCATTAAAGACTTCATATTACTTGCGAACTTATTTTAGTAATCAAGATCGATCTCTCTAGTGACAATCTTCCTATCCCATAAGAAGTAGAAGGATCGCACTGAAAACATGGACAAAACGTTTTACACAACTTACAGATGCAGATAAGAATTAAGTGAAAACTCAATAATGTCTTTTATTGAAGATGATTTTAAGTTCAATACAAGATATATGCCCTATACATTCTATCCTCTATGGCATCTGAGGGCATAATCCTAACATTCCATACCTTGTGCGCCCGAGCCCATGTTTGGACAGTTCCTTCTCCAGTGGCCCAGCTCACCGCAATGTAGGCATCTATTCGTCTTCTGTGGCCCCTTACACTTACGATTCACAGGAGCTTTCCCTTTTCCTTTATTGGTACCACCCTGAGCTCCAAGATCGCCACCCTACTTTTTGGCTTTCTTCTTCTTATTCTTCGCCCTTTTAGGCCCAGAAGAGATCACCAATGCAGTTTCCTTTCTCATGGGCTTCAATTGAGATTGTGCAGTGTTTAATTTGTTCATAGCCCAGCTAAGTTGCATTCAATCTCATTACAATTGAAGCTCATTAGAAATTGGGAAAAAGAATTAGGAAGATACTGTAAAATAAGATCGGTTTGAAGATGTTGGTTCATTGTAAAATCGAAAGACTACAATCTTTCGATCCTCGAGATCATCTTGAGGACATGATACCCAACTTTCTCACCTTCTCTCATTTTGGCCCTGAAGATCTCTTTAGATATCTCATATCTAGCAGTACGGCTGTGCTCACCATAGAGCTCGACCAAGTGTGCTAAGATAGCCCTCGCAGTGTTCATCTTCTCGTGGGACCTCTGAAGCTCGTTTGTCATTGAGCCAAGAATGTGCCCACGCACTCGGACGTCGTCCTTCACCCACTTTTTGTGAGCTTGGACTTCTTCCTCGTTGGCACGTGTTCTGGCAGGTGGAGCAAAGATGTCAGTGTCCAACACGTATCCTAATGACTCCAAGTTGAGAACTATTCTCAAGTTCCTTAGCCAATCCACGTAGTTATGTTCGCTAAGGATGATCTTTTCGAGTAAAACGGAAAGTGGGTTGATAGGCATGTTTGTTTTTGAGAGAGATAAATCAAACAACTACAGAAAATAAACCAGACTTAATTAGACGCATGTAACTAAACTAAAACCAAGTTTAAAATCAAGGACTTCGACTTATAACTTGGCTTCCACTACACTTTTCGAGATTCACACTCCCACTGTGAAAAACGAAAGTGATCGTTGTTAATAACTTCGTAGTGGGGATTGAGTTCTTTAATTAATGTAATGGATGGCAACCCTTTGACGATATTTGGTCCATTACTTAATTAAAGTGATATCCAACATCAATCTATCCAATAGACGGTCCAATCTTCTTTTTCCCATAACCCACCAAAATCGCAACCCTTTGACAAGTATAGGCTTTGTGGACTATCTAAGTTTATTCCCACTAACTCCTCATAATCTAACATTTGAATTTCACCTTGCAACCCTTTAACGATATTTGGGGTGAAATATGTCTCGATTAAGGCATCTAATGCACTTAATAAAATTTTAGAATTAAATCGTGATATATGACCCCCACTTACTGGGAAGATGCCACATACTAGGTTTAAAACTTAATTCTATTAAGTTTAGTGGAGGGAAAGGATGCCTAGCACCCTTTACTAACTCAGTATAATTTTTAATTGGGAGAATTCATGTTCTAAACATTTATCTAAGTCTCACTTTGCACATTATCAATTTATATAGCGCATATTGATAACATACATGCTTCACAAAACAAATAAACATGCATCGAAAGCAATAAATACAACACATTTATCCATGGGTTTTATCTAGAGGGCCCAAGCCAATGGGTCATCATAAAAAATGAAAAATAAGCCTAGCTATTATTCTTGGGCTCCAAGCTCCTTCTTATTTTGGATTGATCTCCTCTTAAAAAGGCCTATTATATTTCTATCTATTACATGAGATTAAATTAACAACCTATACATAATTCTAGAAATAACAAAAATGGGCTCAAATCCGGCCCTTACAACTCATTAAAAAGAAATACAATCAAAAGAAAACAACCTAAGCCCATGAATAAATGTTACCATCACATAATACATGCTCGTGGTATTTAAATCAACTATATTGGTGATTAAGTTAATAATTAATTAGTCCAACTAATTAATTTTCTCAATAAAATTCCAAATTTTATTGGCATTTATGATAATAAACCATTTAGTGAGAATTTATTATTTAAATAAATTAATTAATTAAAAAATCCTCCAAGAACAATTAATTAATTAATTCACTTAAATAATTAATATTCAATAAAAACAATTTGGGCTCGATTTCATCAAACATAAATTACGAACCATTGGCATATTTAATATTCAATTAATTAGGCCGAAAACTAATTTATTGAAAGTCCATAATTTTAATTAAAACAATTTGGGCTTATTTAATTAAATCTGGGTCATCATTCTTTTGATCCACTCGGATAATTAAAATAGCCCAAAACCCATTTATTTAAAATTGGACCCGCGAACCACGACCCGACCCGTTAGGAGCCAGGTTAAGGACCCGGGCCCATGCAGTTGGGCGCACGGCCCCGTCAGGGAGGCACATGGCAGTGGGCGCGCGGCTAGGGTGGTCTGGCGCCATGCGCCTATGGCACGACGATGTGCGCGCAGCGGGTGGCAGCTGCGCGCAGCTTGCCTGTCTGACTGCGCACGTCGCGGGGTTTTTCACCCCCGATTCTCACAAAATTTTGATTTTTCAATTCACATATCATCATACTACAATATACATGAACTAAATTCAGAAAAATCATGACTTTAAAATCATAAAAACATATTCTGAGAACATGCTTCAAAAACGCAAACAATAAATAAATCACGTATTCAATTAAATACGGAAATCAGAAATTAGCTTTGATACCGCTGTTGAATTATATTGCATAAAAACGCAGTGGAAGGTAAATATTTAACAACCCAAGTGCTTCATCTCGATTTCACATATTGAAATTGTGTTTCAAATTCATGTAACTTTCTTCGCGTATGTTGAATTCTTAACCAGCTTTCGCAATCCTTTCTTGGACAGCAAATATGTCGCTGTCTCTAAATTTCCACGCCAGAGTCAAAATCGACAAATTCCTTCTTTTTCTTCTTGAAAGACGGCTAGAGAGAGAGAGAGGGTTTGGAGAGTTTTGACTTGGAGAGAAAGTTATGATTCTTGACTTGTTATTATTTTCATTAAGTAGTATATTTATACTACACTAGAAAATAATAACCCTAAGCAACTTAACCATTATGGAAGCCCACTTTAGGCTTTTTGAACCCTTCGGGCTTTTGTCCATTTAGTTTTAATTAATTAAATAATTAATGTTATTTGTCCAATAAATTAATTAATTAAATAACTAGTTAAATCCATGTTAATTCTATAATTCATTTCCTCCAAGAAATTAATTAATTAACTTAATTAATTAATAAAATCATCTAAGGATTAATTAATTATTTAATTTCGATATCCAATACCGAAAAATTTTCTCAAGTCTATTCCATGATTTTTCCTTGTGCAATTCCTATAAGCGCGACTCTTTAGGTTAGTCTCAGAAGGCAATTGGGAGGAAACCAAAAGGATATGAGTAACACCTAGCCAGTCAAGTGGCTCACATTGTATCCCAATTGAGAACCAATGAATTGGATCATTCCAAACATTTTACGCTGTGAATACCGTACGAGTATAAACCTTTTATTCATATATCTCAGTCAAGTGAGAGTCATGGTTTTGTCAAACACATAGGCTATGTTTGGTTATGTTTTGGGATGGTATTTTGGTGAGAATTATTGGTGAAAATTTTATGGGGACATGTGCAATTTTGATGGGATAATGTTTGGTTATGTTTTGGGAGTTGGTTTTTGAGTGATTTTTTGGTGAAATAGTGTTTGGTTTTGTTTTCAGAGGGAACATAAATTATTGTAGCTGTCAAATCATGTAAGTTTTTGTCTGTCAATAATTAAAAATTATAATATAATATTGAGATTGAAATAATTATTATATAGATAAATATATATGTATATATGTAAGTAATAGTAATGTGTGTATATATATATATATATATATTAGTGTACATATATATATGTGTAATAGTAGTAATAGTAGTTTATATAAAATTAAAAGAAAAGTATATATATACACACACACACACACACACACACACATATATATAAGTAATAGTGTTAATAATAGTTGATATATAATTAAAAGAAAAGTATAAATATTCATATATATATGCATCAACGTGTGTGAGAGTGCGTGTAACAGTGTGCGTGTGTGTTTTTGTGTGTGTAATTGTGTGTTTGTGTGTGCGTGTAATAGTGTGTGACTGTGTGTGTGTTTCTGTGTGCGTGTAACAGTGTGTGTGTGTGCGCGTGGGAAAGGGGTGTGAGGGAGGTTGGAGGAGATTGGGGAAGACGATGAACAGTCTCCCCCCCCCCCATCTTTTTTCTTTTTTTTCCTCTTTTTTTATTTAATTTATAAAAAAATATTAATAAGTAATTTATTTTAAAAATTATTAAAATACAATCCTATTCTTAGATAATTAGGTCACTTCTACTACAAGTCAATTACCAAATCCAAACCAAAACCACGAAATAAGAAACCCTTGCTTCAAGTCACTATTCACGCGGTCAAATCCGCGTTGACCACACGATTGACTCGGTCAAACCCGAGTTGACCGTGGTCAAATTGCCTTTGACCGTCCCAAGACCTTTTTTTTTCCACATAATATACATTAAGAAAACATACACATATAAATATCGGTAACACACATGCATTTTTCGATCCACACACACAATCAAATCACAAATTTAGCAATGAGATAAATTATACACAGCCACACACATAAAAAATAAGTAAAACTTTAAAATAATATGTACAAATAACATATATATGTATATAAATATAGATATATATAAATCCAAATACTTTCATTATAACTAATTTGAAAAACAAAATTTGAAAGTTTTACTTTAGAAACTCCACAAATTTTAATCTATATTTTATCAATACTATTTCTCATGATAGAATTACAAACAAACAAACTTTTTTCTATTTTAAAGTTTAATGGTACACGATCAAAGTGAGAGAAAGAAGAAAATAATGATTATGTTTTTTTTGGATGAAAAAAGTTGTGTATTTTTGATGCAATATTGTGTGAAACAAACATTGTTTGGCGGGAATTTTGGACCAAATATGACTTGAAAACATAACCAAACATAGCCATAGGACTTGACCATATGCTTAGCTCATAATTAATCGAGGTCACTGAGTATATCTTCATGTCTAACATGAGTATCTCTTTATGCTTTGGTCAAAGACTTTTGACCTCATTCATTCATGACTGCATAAGATATTTAGTTCATTCACTTATGAGAGAATAAATACCATTTTGCCAATCCGTTAAGACTGCCACTTGCCCATCAAGTCGCACTTCGAGGTCGACCCCACCAACGGGTGAATTGGATCTAACTACTCTAATGACAGACTTGATGTCACAAGTACATCTTCGACTTTATTGCTCAGGTCTAAGCTTCACGCGTACCTATCACAACTTATCAGTTTCATCATTGATTGTCAGTGAGTGAAAACCCATGTGATGAAACTGATGCGAGTCGTGTTCGAACATATCAGTCTAACTGAGATACCATTCCCATAGTGTTTGACTGGCACTTTCTCTGTCAAAACTTACATCATACAAGTCTCTATTCTATATTGATGTCCAGTCAATACTTTCTTCGACTTGCGAACCAAATTTAGAAAATAAAGATCAAACTCTTCTAGTGCCAATCTTCCTAACCCATAGGAAGTAGAAGGTTTTCCTTATTATCAAGGACTTTATGTTGTTTATGAAAACCTTACAAACGCCTATAAAAAAATAACAAGATAATGCCTTATATTAGGAAAAGATATTATTTAGTTACAAATCAATGCCCTATAAATCTATCCTCTTTATGTCATTTGAGGGCATACACACTAACACAAAGTACACCTATTGGAGTTTTGCTTTAGATACGTATCTCAGGATTAAGGGTCTTGACTACATAATCAAAGGGGAAATCCCACCTAGACCTGTTCAAATCATAGAGGCCGTGAGATGTGGGATATCACTGGCCTCGTCAAGACTTGTTCATACATGTAACTTTTTCGAGAGGTCGACGCGTTCCATTGTCGATGCCTTGTATGGCAATACATGTATGAAGATTCACACTGGATTATGGAACTGAACGGCCCCGCTTAAGGACTCCTATTTGGTGTTGTCGAACTTGAAGTCCTTTGGTGTTGTAGTGTGAGATTAATCCTTAGACCTAAGATGTCATTTGGAAAGGGCACTACCCACTCTGCTTTGATATGCACGTGCACTCCAGGAGAGTCAAACGGCGTGTATGTTGGGTATAGTCTGGTAGTGCAATAGAACAAATGGCAGTCGGAGAGGGATTCATCCAGGGTCACGAGTACCCGGCATTTCCTATGCTATTGCAAGAATCTAAATGATCGTGAAAAGGCTTTGATCAAAGCGATTGTTTTCTGAGAGGGAATGGTGATCCCGGATCGAAAGAATGGATAATTAGATGTCACAACACAGTCATAGTTTCCAAGGTTATTAGAGGGTTCAATCGTTGCTATACCCTAGACCATGGACGGGAAATTGATGAAGGCTTCTACTCACATGACGATCGCAACTCGGATAGGTTTTTGTTTTTCATCATTGACATTTAGGAAGTCGTGGCGACGTTGCTAGACATCGAACCATGACCAATAGGTGCCTTTGATTAATTTGGTGAAATTAATTCAAGGACTAGTTAATTATTTAGAATAATTAATCTAGCTTGTGGGGACTTATTGCTAGCTTGACAACGAGCCTTAGGGGTCACACACATAACTTAGTGTAGTACCTATTGGCTAATTAATTCTTTGTGAATTAATGGTGGGATTAATTAATTAGATTTAATTAATCAAAGGAAAAGCAATTAATTTAACTAGTTAATTAATGGTCCTATAATTTAATATTTGAATATTAAATTGGGAAGGACTAATTAATTAATTAGGGGAAAGAAAATAAAATAAAATAATATATATATATACACATAGTGCACGTGTGAGGTGTGTGTAATTGTGTATGTTGATTTGGTATAAAGATTTATCTTGCTCACCAAGTTTGTTAAATATATATATATATATATATATTAATATCCTATAAATATATTTGGTAGAACCCTAAATGAATTAAAGTAGTTAATTAATGGATATGGAAAGGATTCTATTTGATATATGTTAGGATATTATTTGATATGGTAATATCTAGTTAGTTGGAAAGAGTCCAACTAAACAAGGAAGAGATTAAAAGAAAAAGGAAATACATGTACATATATACATATGTACACGCCTACTCCCTATTTTTTAGGGGAGAAGTAGGCGTGTACCCACCTAGGGTTTTAACCCTAGGTGGACTCTATATATACATGTATATTTCACCTCTTTTAAACCTAATGGAAAAAGTGACTTAGTTTAAGTTTTGGTATTTTGAAAAGAAAAATAAGTTTTTGAGAAAAATATTTTTTCTATTATTCTCTCCCAATTTTCTTTCACACTATTTCTTCAAACTCATGTGTTGAGTGCAAAGAACACTTAAACAATTCCAAACCCTTTTTCCTATAAAGCCAAGATTCGATATTCTCTTTGCTAGCATTGGTGGAGATAATTGAGGATACAAGCTAGGGTGTGGATATATCTCATAGGCGCAACTCTTGAGGTGCTAGATCAAATCAATTCGAAGACTGTAGCAGGGGGTAGCTTAAAAAGACGTTGTTGCTTTAAGGTCTACAAGAGGTAAACACGAGTCAACTTTCTCCTAGGATAGTTTTTGAATCCGATGGTACCATGTCGACCTAGCCCTAATTTTGAGGATTCTGCTTTAATTTTTAAAATTATATGTATTCCGCTACGCCGGTGTCCCCGGGGGTTGTACGCGATCCCAACATAATGTTGTAACAAGAAAGTGAAATTTGTATGATACGAATCTAGGATAACTATGGCACTTAAGATTAGGTCATATCGAGGAACATAGACTACACGCGTTAGAAAAGGATGGAGTCATAGACTCATTGGAATCAGATCCCTATCCTACTTATAAGTCTTGTATTCAAGGCAAGATGACCAAATCCCCCTTCACCGGGAATTTTAAAAGAGCCTCTGAGGTCTTAGGGTTGATTCATACTGATGTGTGCAGCCCTTTTGGAAATGTGGCCCGTGGTGGTTTATCGATGACCATTTTAGGTATGGTTATGTGTATTTAATGAAGTACAAGTCCGAATCACTTGCAAAATTCATTGAATTCAAGACTTTAGTTGAAAGCCAAATCGGGCATCATATCAAAACACTTCGGTCTGATCGTGGTGGTAAATATATGAGTGCCGAATTTGACCAATTCTTACGAGAACATGGCATATTGTTACAGCTTACTCCTTCAGCCACTCCACAATTAAATGGCGTAGCAGTGCGAAGGAACCGAACACTGTTGGACATGGTTTGATCCATGCTCAGCTACAGGGATTTGCCCATTTCATTGTGGGGGCATGCGCTTCTCACAACTACTCACATTTTGAACAGGCGTCCCTCCAAATTTTTTCCTAAAACACTATATCAGATATGGAGTGGAAGGAAGCCTAATCTGAAACACATAAAAATATAAGGTTTCCTAGCTTGTGTGGAAAAGACAAAGGCAAAGAAATTAGAGGCTAGGTCCTTGAAAAGACGATTCGTTGGTTATTCCGAGGATTCCATGGGATACCTATTCTACCTTCATGATGATCAAAGGATCATCGTAGCCTTATAGGCGATCCTTCTTAAAGAAGAATTTATTCGAGAAGGTGGAACTGGTAGGAAAATTGTTCTAGAAGAACAAAGTGAATCTTCTTTGGATGACACTGTTCAAGAGACCCAACTCAGACCAGCAATGACATAGACGTCAACGCGAAGGTCTACTAGAGTATCTCAATTGCCTGAGAGATATGGTTATCTTCTATAAGGAGAGCATAATATGTATGCAGTAGCGGAAGAAAACTATGGAGAAGATCCCTCTAGCTATGACCAAGCAATGACGGACATGGATTCTTCAAAGTGGGATGAAGCTATGAAAGTAGAAATGGATTCGATGTATTCAAACTAAGTCTGGACTCTTACAGATCGACCCAAAGGTATTGTACCCATTGGATGCAAATGGATCTATAAGAGAAAGATTGGTTCGGATGGCAAGGTAGATACCTATAAAGTCAGGCTAGTGGTGAAAGGCTATAGTCAAAAGGAGAGCATTGACTATGAGGAAACCTTTTTGCCTGTAGCTATGATTAAATCCATTAGAATTCTACTTGCAATAGCTGCATACCTAGATTATGAAATATGGCAAATGGATGTGAAAACCGCGTTTGTAAATGGGAATCTATATGAACTTAAGCGAATTCTCATAAGGTCTATAAATTAAATAGGTCCATTTATATACTTTAGCAGACCTCTCACAATTAGAACCTTCGTTTTGATGAAGAAATACTAAGCTATGGCTTCATCGAAAACAAGGATGAACCATGTGTCTACAAAAATGTCAGTGGGAGAAAGATTTCATTTTTGGTACTATACATAAATGATATTCTACTTATAGGGAATGATGTAGGTCTACTAACTTTGATTAAAACATTTCTTTCAAGCACATTCTCCATGAAAGACTTGGGAGAAGCTACCTACATCCTAGGAATTCGTATCTACAGGGATAGATCGAATAAGATGATAGGTCTTTCCCAAACCCTCTACTTAGAGAAATTCCTAAAGCGAGTTGGGATGGAGAACTTTAAAAGAGGTCTTTTGCCCATGAGACATGGAATTCATCTCTCTAAAAAGATGAGTCCTCAAAGTGAGGAAGATCGAAAAGAGATGAGCACAGTTCCCTATGTCTCAGTAGTGGAAAGTCTCATGTACGCAATGTTATGCACGAGACCAGATCTTGCTTGTGCTGTGAGCATGGTGAGTAGGTTTCAAGCTAACCCGGGCAAAGTGCATTAGATTGCCATGATGTCTATCTTGAAGTACTTGAGAAGAACAAAAGATATGATTCTCATATATGGCAATGGAGAAATGAAAGAGCACGGTTACACCGATTTAGATTTTCAATCTGACATCGATGACCAAAAGTCCACTTCTGGGTTTGACACGCTAAAAGCTAACGTGCTATGATAGCAAGTGCACTAGTCGTGTGTAGTAATAAGTGTGGACGAAAAGTCCGGGTTGTCGAACCACGGAGACTTGAATTCTAGTTTATGATTTTATACAAAAAAAACAACTACAATAAAAGTAACTTAAATGTAAAAACGTGTACAATAAGAACAAGGTTATGCAAATGAATTAAAACCAATTATAAAGGGAGACTAAGGAACATGCTAGGTCCAAATTGATCAAATATACTTATAAAGGCTCTTGTTGTAGAATTACTCTTATATTGTTATGGTGAAAACTCCTAAGGTAGAGAATAACCGATGTCTAGCGTATAAACTCCTATACTTAGATCGTGATTTCCCAAATATCCCTATCCGGAAATCTAACCACTAAACATGCATTAATGTACTAGAGTTCACTTGATTTGAATCGAACGACTTCACCCGGGAATCTTTACCTATGTCTAGGGCAATTACTCATTAGTTACGGGTCATGATGTGAATTTCTTGCACCCTAAGTCAATTTTCTCCCGAAATATTAACCTAGGCATAAGATTCTAACATATAGTGATCAAGTATATGCAAGATAGGCAAAAACACAAATTCACATCACATAACAATATAAGAACAACCTCAACAATCATCTATTAAAAGCATATATCAAAATTTGGCCTTACATGGCCCTAGTCTTATGAATTTAGTTCATAATGGATAATATGAAAAACATAAATGAATTAATACACATGTTCATAGACATAATTGAAATGAAAAGCTATAAAAACTCCCTCAAAAGTGAACAATGATGGAACTTAAATTGAATCTTCCTTCTCCAATGATGATGATGAATCAAGAATCCTTCTCTCTCCCCTCTTTTCTTCTCTATGGATCGGTCACTTCCTCCCCTTCTTCTCCAAGAATCTGAAATTGATAGTGAATCATGAAGAGTATGGGTTCCCCCTCCTTTTATAGCCAAAATTCCACTAAAGTATGTATTAAGAATTCCCATTAAAGTTCCCCAATGAGAATTCCACCTAAGGTGATGCTTAAAGTTTGGGTTTTAAGATTCCAACCAGCTAAAAAATGCTGAACTTTCGGCCTTAAGCATTCCACCAAGAATAACCATGTGAGAACTTCAACAAAACACATGCATGCTGCCATTTTCTTGCTTTCCAGCGCAGTCTTAGTATTTTCCTCATACACTTCTCCACGGATCTCCAAATTGGATTCTTCAAGTCCCCATGTTCAGATAAAACATAGATCTACAACTTTCCAGAAGGACATTTTGTCCAACTCGGTCGCTAAATATACCTAAATTATGTTTCAACATGGAGGTTGTTTCTGATTTGGCGCCCATAAAGTAAATCTACCAAGAAACACACTTATGACAACCCCTCAACACATGTGCTGAATTATGGCCAAAAGTGATTTTACCCATCATATAATGCTGGAATTTAGGCTGAAAAGGAGTAACATTCGGACTATCCATGTCTAGGCATGACTAGGAGGGCGTTGGGGCGTATCCTGGCACATGTACTTCTCTGTTCGGTGCAGCAATCGTGTTTCCTTCACAATTCTCTCTATAGACCTCCGATTTGGATGTTTCAAGTTCCCAGTTGAAGCTAAGACATACATATAAAAGTTTGTAGAAGTAAACTTTGACTAATTCGGTCTCTAAATGTACGGAAATGTCGCTCAAATGTGATAGGAGATGCATAAACCGCCTAGGTGTTGAAAAACATGTTTGAACTTGTTTTGTACATCGTTTTTCTTCCCTTTTCTTCATGTATTCTCATTTATTACCTGTATTCACTTAACACACCTACTAAATGTAAATGTAACATGATTTAGACAATAAGTGAATCCAAATCATAAGAATTACAGGCTTAAAAACATGTAAAAACACCTCTTATCAACACCCCCAAACTTATCAATTGCTCGACCTCGAGCAATAAGAGCTATAAGGCAAGATCAACATCATTCAATGGGAGAAAACAAAACAACTAACTAACTCACTTTCGTGGAATAAACGATTGCACTTAGCGGGTGCAACAAGCCTTTAAACGTTTGAGTTACCTCAAAGGACGAGTTATAGTCTCGTGAGGGTTTGCATACGATATACCCACAAAATCTTACAAATTTTCAATCCCAACCAAATCAACACATCTCAATATGATCAACAAGAATGAATGACATAAAATCAACCTTTTAAAGTTCACAAATATAAATATACATATTAACTACTTTTGCTCATGTGACACCAATACTTGAAACGACTCCCTAGGGTGTAGTGAAAATAAATCTAGGGTATTATAGTCGAGAGGCATCCTTACCAAATTTTGGACATTAATCTCATATCTATCAACTTTTGATCAAACACAAGGCACAAGAATTATAGAAAATCTCATAGCCATTTAAATTTCATTATCTCAAATATTCAACATTCAATTCATATGGAATTTCCATTAAACTTCATTAAGGCTAGATCATGTGCAATGTTTTATTCCATTAGGCTTTCTATGACACCCATGTAGCAAGCTTTAGACCAATGACTCCCAAACTAGATAGTTTTGGGGCATTAAGTGTAGATACACTCCTAAGGATTTAATCACTCGAGTGTCAAAGGTCACGAAATAAAACTAGATCTTTTAAACAATTCACTTCTTTTGGCTTGAGCAAAGCTCAAATTAGCATAATAGTACAGTATATAGGCATGAAACGTTTCACCTCCGGTATGTATTAGCCTGACCACTTTTGGTCATACCAAAATTCAACCTTTTCAATTCATTGTTTAGCATATAAAATTACTACTCAACTTACAACCTTATGAAAAATCTAAGTTAATATTTTCGGGAAAAATTCCTTAAGTGTCTCAAGATGGTTATCCTCTCAACTCCTCTACCTTCAATTTAAGTGCATTGTGAATCATCTAAAGAATAAATTCTAGTCTAAGGTCTCCATGAGCAATTTCAACGATATATATATTCCATTAAATTCAAATTATTTCAAGAATTCATGCCATTTTTCAAGTTAATCAATTTCAATGCATCAATTGGAAGGATTAAAAAATTTTCATGCTTGATTTTCTCAATAAAGAAGCATATAAACATGATTTCAAACAAACTTTCCCCCAAAATTAAGTTAAAAATTAGGATTGCACCATCAAAGTTCAAAATAAGTACTCTTCTACCCCCAAACTTAAATCCAACATTGTCCCCAATGTTGTTACAACAAGCATACACAACGGTAAAAGAACACTTACAACTAAGGATGTTGAAAAACATCCTTAAACTTCCAATACATAATCCTATAGCTTCTCCTCCTCTCGAGTAAAATGAGCATCTCTAAACATGGGGTCCAAATGTGCATCATATCTAACACTTCAACTTTTCAAACCATCAAGCATAAGAAAACGTACATGCCAAAAGTGCATGTTTGAACACAACATAAAGAAACAAACTAAACAAAACAAAAACAAAATCAAAAAGAAAAACAAACTTACAAACTTGGGTTGCCTCCCAAGAAGCGTTTGTTTATAGTCATTAGCTTGACTTTACGCTCCTTGAGGTTCAAATAGGTGGCCCATTTAAAATGACAATATCCTTGTCATTTCTCCTTTATTTCTCATGTTTCACTCGCGTCCACTCATAACTCGGTGTTTTGAGATTAGCCCTCCGTGCCGGATTTGTCTTATCGATATCATGAACACGTTTATGTGGTGGAATGTACTTCATGCATAAATCCTCCTCTCTCACCTTTTCTTGGTTCTCATTGGGGACCTCATTCTCCAACTCAAGAGTGCCCTTAGTTTTGCCACTTGCACATTTTTCATCAAGTAAAGTGTTAATAGCATTGACATTTAAACAAGTAAGATCATCCATGGATGGTTTCATGTTTGTATAAGCATCGAATATCACCTTTTCATCTCTTACCCTCAATGTCAACTTACCTTTTCCCACGTCAATCTTGGCATTGCTAGTGGCTAGGAAAGGTCTTCCTATGATCAAGGGAACATCAATGTCGTTATCCATCTCGAGAACCACAAAATTGACCGGGAAATAGAATTTGTCAACTTGGACAATAACATCTTCAATTATCCCCTTTGGCCTCTTAATTGATCTATCCGCGAGTTGGAGGCTCATTGCAGTTGGTTTAGGATTGCCAAGGCCCAACTTCATGAAAAGAGAATACGGAAGGAGGTTGATGCTAGCTCCCGAATCACAAATAACCTTGTCGAATGATAAGGGCCCAATAGTGCAAGGAATCGTAAGACTCCCGGGATCTTTGAAGCTTTGTTGGTAATGTGTTGAGCAATAAAGGCAATATTCGGGGGAAACTTGGATTCATCTCCTTCTGTTTCTTTTTATATGCATTGGGAAAGGGGAGGCGTACCTCGATGGGTGGATATGTTGGAGTCGAAGAGCCGAATTCGGAAGAACCAGGACGTGGCGCCTGGGCGCAGCAATTGGCGCCTGGGCGTGGCAGCGTAGGCGCCTGGGCGTGGCTGTCTGGGCGCTCGGGCGCCGATGTGCGAACAACATCATTTGCTACATGTTTGCCACTTCTCAAGGTAATTGCATAGCATTGCTCTTTCGGGTTCTTTTCCGTGTCACTTGGTAAAGTTCCCGGGGCTCTCTCGCTGATCGCCCTTGCCATTTGACTTATTTGTGTCTTCATATCCTTCATCTCCATCATCAAATCCTTCATCATACTACGGAGTTCGTTGATTGCTGTATCCTATTTCTTTATTTCCTCATCGAGACGTTCATCGGTTGTGGGAGGCCTAACTTGCCTTTGTACATGAGGATTGCCTTGCCTTTGAGCTTCATTGTTGTTGAATGAAGGCCTTGGTGCTTGATAGATACCGGTATGAGCGTTTTGTGCCGGATTTGGCCTTCTTGGAAAATTTTCGGGCACATGAAAATTCAATTGAGGTCGATTGGCATTTCCAACATAGTTAACATTGCCAACCATTGTTTCCAAAGCAACTTCTTCTTGAACACAAGAAATTTTTCTGGTGGGTGTGACTTCTTCATCATCGGGGCAGAGTTCATCTTCCCGGGCTAATTGTTCAATCTTGTCCCACACACTTTGGCAATCGAGCCCAAGGATATCACCACCGGCGGCGGCATTGAGCCTATTTCGGATGCGCGATCGGACTCCTTCATGGAATCGTAATACTTGCTCGCTCAATTGTAGGTTGTGATCCGGACATTTTCGAAGCATGTTTTTATATCTAGCCCATGCCTCGGCTAAGGACTCATGATTCCCTTGCTTAAACTCTTTAATATTGCTCCTTAGCTCATTCATTTTGGAGGGTGGAAAGAATTTGCTCAAAAAGGCATCTACCAATTGTCCCGATGTTGTGATGGATTGGGGTGATAAAGATTTGTACCACATGGTCGCCCTTTCCTTTAATGAGAAATGAAAGACTCTTGGACGAATTGCATCAAGATCCCGTGGATGAAATTGGGTAGTCATGAGAGTGTCGTCTAAAGTCTCCAAATGCTCATGAGGTGATTCATGGGTCTCTCCATAGAAGGGTTCGCTTTGCACCATGCTAAAGATGTGTGACGGAATGTGATAATTTGGTGCATAGAAATTTGGAAAGACTACGGGCCCCGGTATGGTGTGGACCCTTGGAGGTAGACTTTCCCGGACCGATGGAAGTCTTTGAAGAGGTGCCGGTTGCATAGCTTGGAATAGATTTTGCAACCATTCCCTGTTTTTCGGGAGATTTATGTCTGGAAAATTCCCATTTGGATTTAGATTGTCGGCCATTTCTCGAGCTTGTCTACTAGATCGAAGAACACGATCTATCTCCGGCTCAAAATTGTATAGGGGCTCGTTAGAAGAGCGGGTCATGCACCACAGATTACACCTAACAATTAAACACAAGAAGCAAAATTAGAATAACAGTAAAATAAAAGAAAAGCTAGAAATAAACGAAAAACTAAGAATTATGAAAACATAAATGAAAAATCAAAAGCTAAAATGAACAAGTCCCCGGCAACGGCGCCAAAAACTTGACACGCTAAAAGCTAACGTGCTATGATAGCAAGTGCACTAGTCGTGTGTAGTAATAAGTGTGGACGAAAAGTCCGGGTTGTCAAACCACGGAGACTTGAATTCTAGTTTATGATTTTATACAAAAAAAACAACTACAATAAAAGTAACTTAAATGTAAAAATGTGTACAATAAGAACAAGGTTATGCAAATGAATTAAAACCAATTATAAAGGGAGACTAAGGCACATGCTAGGTCCAAATTGATCAAATATACTTATAAAGGCTCTTGTTGTAGAATTACTCTTATATTGTTATGGTGAAAACTCCTAAGGTAGAGAATAACCGATGTCTCGCGTATAAACTCCTATACTTAATCGTGATTTCCCAAATATCCCTATCCGGAAATCTAACCACTAAACATGCATTAATGTAATAGAGTTCACTCGATTTGAATCGAACGACTTCACCCGGGAATCTTTACCTATGTCTAGGGCAATTCCTCATTAGTTACGGGTCATGATGTGAATTTCTTTCACCCTAAGTCAATTTTCTCCCGAAATATTAACCTAGGCATAAGATTCTAACATATAGTGATCAAGTATATGCAAGATAGGCAAAAACACAAATTCACATCACATAACAATATAAGAACAACCTCAACAATCATCTATTATAAGCATATATCAAAATTTGGCCTTACGTGGCCCTAGTCTTATGAATTTAGTTCATAATGGATAATATGAAAAACATAAATGAATTAATACACATGTTCATAGACATAATTGAAATGAAAAGCTATAAAAACTCCCTCAAAAGTGAATAATGATGGAACTTCAATTGAATCTTCCTTCTCCAATGATGATGATGAATCAAGAATCCTTCTCTCTCTCCTCTTTTCTTCTCTATGGATCGGTCACTTCCTCCCCCTCTTCTCCAAGAATCTAAAATTGATAGTGAATCATGAAGAGTATGGGTTCCCCCTCCTTTTATAGCCAAAATTCCACTAAAGTATGTATTAAGAATTCTCATTAAAGTTCCCCAATGAGAATTCCACCTAAGGTGATGCTTAAAGTTTGGCTTTTAAGATTCGAACCAGCTAAAAAATGCTGAACTTTCGGCCTTAAGCATTCCACCAAGAATAACCATGTGAAAACTTCAACAAAACACATGCATGCTGCCATTTTCTTGCTTTCCAGCGCAGTCTTAGTATTTTCCTCATAAACTTCTCCACAGATCTCCAAATTAGATGATTCAAGTCCCCATGTTCATATACGATATATATCTACAACTTTCTAGAAGGACATTTTGTCCAACTCGGTCGCTAAATATACCTAAATTACGTTTCAACATGGAGGTTGTTTCTGATTTGGCGCCCATAAAGTAAATCTACCAAGAAACACACTTATGACAACCCCTCAACACATGTGCTGAATTATGGCCAAAAGTGATTCTTACCCATCATATAATGCTGGAATTTAGGCTGGAAAGGAGTAACATTCGGACTATCCATGCCTAGGCATGACTAGGAGAGCGCTGGGGCGTATCCTGGCACATGTACTTCTCTGTTCGGCGCAGCAATCGTGTTTTCTTCACAATTCTCTCTATAGACCTCCGATTTGGATGTTTCAAGTTCCCATTTGAAACGAAGACATACATCTAAAACTTTGTAGAAGGAAAATTTGACTAATTCGGTCTCGAAATGTACGGAAATGTCGCTCGAATGTGATATGAGATGCATAAACCGCCTAGGTGTTGAAAAACATGTTTGAACTTGTTTTGTACATCATTTTTCTTCCCTTTTCTTCATGTATTCTCATTTATTACCTGTATTCACTTAACACACCTATTAAATGCAAATGTAACATGATTTAGGCAATAGGTGAATCCAAATCATAAGAATTACAGGCTTAAAAACTCGTAAAAACACCTCTTATCAGGGTTCATATTTACTCTGAATGATGGAGCAGTGTCTTGGAAAAGTTCTAAGCAAAGCACAACTGCAAAGTCCACTACTAAAGTTGAATACATGGCAGCCTCAGAAGCATCCAAGGAAGTTATTTGGATGAAGAAGTTCATGGAAGAACTTCAAGTTGTTCCTAGTGTGGAGTTTCCATTTCCACTTGATGTGACAACAATGGAGCTATCGCATAAGCTAGAGAACTAAGGTCTCACAATAAATCGAAACACATAGAGAGGATATATCACATTATTCGAGAAATTGTCGGAAGAAGCGACATTGTAGTGCAGAAAATAGCCTCAGCGGACAACGTGGCTAACCCATTCACTAAGCCATTGGTGCAGGCAGTGCTATAGTGACATCTTGATAAGATAGGTAATAGATACCATAGCAATTGGCATTGAGTGCAAGTGGGAGATTGTTAGGTATATGCCCTAGATGCCAATGAGGACAATTGATTGTATAGGGTATCTAATTATGTTGTACGAACTTATCACTAATAAAGGCATTTATTCTTTTGTTCATATAAAACTTCATGGCATTAACAAGTATTGAACAAGCAGCCCATCTGAATCAAGGTTGACTCTTCGCCGTTTATGGAATAAAGAAGTGGCACGGGAAGAGTCTGACACCTGATCACTTAAAAGGGGTTCGCAAGTCAAGGAATCTTAATTGGGCTTTAAGATTTGACTTGTATGACACATGCTCTGACAAAGAGTGCTAGTCGAACACTATTGGATGGTGAGAGCAGATATCATAGATATACCAATGGAATTGATATATTCGAACATGGCTTGTAGTAATCCGATCACATGGGTATTTACTCAGTGACTGTCAATGATCGGATTACTGATCATAATAGTATACGTGAGCCTTTGACCTGAGGGGTCACTATCAATGTACTTCTACTGTTGAATCTGTTACTAGAGTAGTTAGGCCCAAATCACCCTTTGGTGGGTCCAACCTCGAAGTGCGATCTCAATGAGTCAAGTATCATTTGTGAAGTGATCGCCAAGATTGCATTCACTGTCTTGATAGTAAATGAGAAAGTATCATGTGCGATCATAGGCAAATGAAATTGTAAGTCTTTGGCCAAAGCAATGAAACTAACTCATGTAAGACATGAAGGGTAGTTTAGTAATTTCATCATGCTATGATCTGATGCACAGTATCAAGTATTGTGAGTTTGACATAAACCATGACTCTCACTTGATCGGGATATGTCAGTGAAGGGCTTATACTCATACGGTACTTATGATCCAGAGGTTCGTAAATGATGCAATCATTTCATGCTTGATTGGGTTACGATGTGAGTCCATGGGACTAGCTATGTGACACTAACATCCTTTGATATCCTCTCATTGTCAATTGAGACAAACCTAAAGAATCGCGCTATAAGAAATAAGCAGGATATTTTTATGTGTAAATAATTTATCTGTTGGAAAGACAAATTAAATAGGACAGATTGATTTAATTGGTAAAATAAATAATTCAAATATTTAATCAGATTAAATTATTTGAATTTAATTAATTAAATGGGATTAATTAATTTTATATATATTTATTAGGATTGGATTTGAATTAAATATATATTAAAAGATGGACTAAGTTGACTGGGCCAACGTAGCCCATCATGGATGTCCACTAAGGGCCTAGGAGGCGCCCACTTAGACTTAGGGTTTGAGGATTATTTAATCCTCAAACTGTCAAGCTAAATCTAACCCTAACATACAATACACAAAAAGAAGAGGAAAATCCTCTCCCCTCTACTCTTACTAGCCGTCCACCTTCATCAAAGGAGAGTCCCGGGGAGATTTTGAAGGCTTGTCTCGCGTGAGGCTTTAGAGATAAGAATTCATCAGAGTTGCTATTACACGAAGTGCAAATTAACGAATCAATAAGGTATTTGATTGCATTTATATTTTCGTAAATTATTGAACATCATCAAACCCACGTTAAAGTGATTCGACTCTAGGAATCCTTTTTATTCCCGCTGTGTTTTCGTTCAGAGGATTCGTAATAGTGTGGAAGGAAACCTAATCTTAAGTACATAATAAATGGGGTTGCCCCGCATACGTTAAGAAGACTATGGTAGAGAAACTAGAGGAAAGATCCCTTAAGGATCGATTTATGGAATTTCCCAATGACTCCATGGGATACCTGTTTTACCTACCAAACGATCATCAAATAATCGTGGCTTTGCAAGCATTCTTTCTCGAAGATGAGTTCATTAGAGAAGGAGGTGCAGGTAGAAAACTTGTTCTATTAGAAGAACCAAATTAATCCCCTTTGGAGATACCAATTCAAGTACAAAGAACTGAACCTAAAACTCAAAAGACATAACCGTCGCTGTGACACTCTAGTAGAGTATCTCGACATTCTGAGAGATATGGTTACCTTCATGAACAACAATATTTGTTTGCTGCAGCAAATGGAAGCTATGGAGATGATCTCTCTAGCTACGAGCAAGCAGTGACTGATACTGATTCCGAAAAATGGCTAGAAGCCATGAAAGCAGAGATGGATTCAATGTATTCGAACCAAGTCTGGACTCTTACTGATCTCCCTGAGGGTGTACAGCCGATAGGGTGCAAATGGATCTATAAGAGAAAGATTGGTTTGGATAGCAAAGTAAACACCTATAAAGCCAAACTTGTCGCGAAAGGTTATAGCCAAAAAAGGGTATTGACTATGAGGAAACCTTTTTGCCCATAGCAATGATCAAGTCCATTCGAATTCTGCTCGCCATTGCAGCGAACCTAGATTATGAAATCTGGCAAATAGATGTGAAAATTGCCTTTTGAAATGGATACCTCAATGAGGACATTTATAAGCAGCAGCCCAGAGGTCTTATATCCAATGCAGATTCTCATAAGGTTTGTAAGCTAAATAAGTCCGTCTATGGACTTAACCAGGTGTCTCGCAACTAGAATCAACGATTCAATCGTGTGTCTATAAATTGTCCAGTGGGAGTAAGTTGACATTCCTAGTGTTGTATGTAGATGACATACTACTAATGGAGAATGACATTGACTCGTTGACATCAATCAAGGCATGGATTTCAAGCACATTCTTCATGAAAGACTTGGGAAAAGCAACCTACATTCTTGGAATTCTCATCTATCGAGACAGAGTGAATCGGATGTTAGGTCTCTCCCAAGCGCTCTACCTAGAGAAAGTCCTTAAGAGATATAAAATGAGTAACTCTAAAGAAGGACTTCTTTCCATGGGACATGGAATACATCTCTCTAAGTCTATAAGTCTGAAATTGATGAGAAGAGACTAAAGATGAGCAACATTGGATGACTGTGAAGACTATCCTGAAGTATCTTAGAAGAATAAGGGATATGCTTCTCGTATGTGGAAATGAAGAAATGATAGTAGATGGATATTCTGACTAAGACTTTCAGTTTGATATCGATGATCAAAAATCTACGTCTGGGTTTATATTCACTCTAAATGGTGGAGCAATGTCTTGGAAAAGTTCCAAACAAAGTACAAATGCGAACTGCACATGTGAAGCTGAATACCTGGCCGCCTCTGAGGCAGCTAACAAAGTTGTTTGGATAAGAAAGTTTATGGATGAACTTCAAGTGGTTCTTAGCATGGGACTATGCTCCCACTAGCCTTCTTGTATACACAGGATTCGTATACATTATGTACATTTCCATTCCCTTGTATGATAGTACCAAAATGTTAATTCCAACTACGGGAAGCTTATTTCAGTCCATATATGGACTTTTGGAGTTTATACACTTTATGTTCACTTACTTTGGACGTAAAATCATCTTGCGGTTGCATATAAATTTCCCCCTCAATCTCCCCATTCAAGAATGTAGTTTTAATATCCATTTGCCAAATTTCGTAGTCGAGATATGAAGATACAACTAAAAGAATCGTTATGGACTTTAGCACCACTAGCGAAAAGGTTTCCTCATAGCCAATACATTGTCTTTGAGTGAATCATTTTGCCACTAAGAGCGCTTTATAAGTTGCAGCCTCTCCATCAGCTCCAAGCTTTCGTTTGTAGACCCACTTCCAGCTAATGGACTTAAAGTCCTCCAGTGGGTCCACCAAGGTCCAAACCTTGTTGGAGTGCATTTATTGTTAGGTGTATGCACTCAATGCCTATGAGGAATTAGATTAAGTAGGGCTTAGATAAGTTATTTGTACAAAACGTTTGATATTTCTATTTATAGAATAAAGGTTTTAATTTTGTTCATATAAATCTATTGGCAATAACTATATTGAACAAATTAGTCCAAGAGATTTCAAGAAAGACTTTCCACCTCTTATGGACAAGAGGAGGCACTGGAACAGTCCAGTACTTAATCTCTGAAACTAGGAGTTCATGAGTAAATGAATATTAATTGGGCATTAATATTAAACTCATATGACACCTTCTTTGACAAGGAAGTGTCAGTCGTACACTGATTAGATAGTGGGAGCAGGTGTCATGAATATGATTAATGAAATTAACATATTTGAACTCGACTCGCATTAATCCGATCACATGGTATTTACTCTTTGACAATCAATGATTGAGATTAAGATTGCGATAGTATGTGTGAACTTTAGACCTGAGGAGTCATTTATAATATGCTTGTAGTATTGGATATGTTATCAGAGTAGTTAGACCCGTATCACTTGATAGGTGAGGTCAACCTCGAAGTACGATCCAATAGTGCATTCGATGTTATAAGATAACTTGCCAAAACAGGATTCACTATCTCGACAGTAAACGAGTATGTGACATGTACGATCGTAAGTAATTGAAATTATAAGTCTTTGGCCAAAGTATATTAACTATCCCGTGATTGTCACTGGAGGTAGTTTGGTAATTTCACATTATTATGATTCTAAGTACAGTATCAAGTTCTATGAGTTTGATTAAACCATGGCTCTTACTTGATCGGGTCACGTCGGTGAAGAGTTTATACATATATGGTTTTCGTAGTCAAGGTTCATGATGACATGATCATCTCGTTTTCAATTGGGTTACAATTTGGTTCCACGGTGTTGGCTAGGTGACAATATTATCCTTTGGAATCCTCTCATTGCTAATTAAATCGAGCCTAGAGAGTCACGCTATGTGAAGAAAAGGAATATTTCCTTAAGCTATGCATATTTTGGTAAAATCACTTTTGATGTGAATTGATTGAAAAAATAGATGACATGATTTAATTCAAAATATTTAATTGGATTAAATAAATCAATTAAATCATATTAATTCATAAGTTAGATTAATTGGAAATTAATTTATAAGTTGAATTATATTAATTGGATTAATATTAATTGGATTAATGTAATTAATTAATTGCCAATTGGATTGGACTTGGATTTAATTAATTACACATGGGCTAAGTCAAAACAAAGCCCAAAGCCCATCTACTAAGGCCAATTCGGCCGCCCCTCTTAGTGATAACCTAGGGGAGTCTTTTACTTAGTATAAGTAATCAGTCAGTGTCAGAACTCTACACAGACAAGTCATTGTTTTGGAATCTGACACTGAGCCAAAATAAACCTAGAGCATTAGGAAAGAAAAATACCTCCCTCTTCATCCATCTAGCCGCGTGCAATTGTTGCTGAGGAGGAGATCGAGCTTTTGTTAGAGAATTTTTCTTCCGCGTGATTATCTAGAGGCAGGAGTCCGTGGTTGCTGCTGATAATTCGAGATTCAATAGACTAAAAAGGTAATTCGATTACTCTTGTCAATTCTCGTCAATTGATCTATATGCTTAATATCATGAATATCCCCGGATTGAATTCTCAGGTGTAATTTGACTTAAAAATTTTTTCTGCTAGACTGAATCACAACAGTGGAATCAGAGCCAGAATTTGGGAATTTCATGATATTCGTTGTATGTTTATGTGTTTTAATTGTTTTAATATCATAAACATGATTTTACGTATTGTATGTAAATTTGGGTCATTTATGTTATGCATGCTTACCTGTAAAATTAATTTTTCATGAGTTGAAATGGATTTACTGGGTGAAACGAAAAATTGAATTGGATTCGTGATTTTTATAAAATTGAATTTTTTGAAAAAATTGCGCCACCCGAAGCGACGGCACGCTACTGTAGCAGCAGCACCAACGCTGCTGCATAAGGTGGTGGCAGCGTCTGATGGCGTGTGGGGCTTTAGCCCAACACATTAGGGTTGTGTTGGACTAAAGCCCAACATCAAGGTTGACAGCACTGGGCTTGGTCCAGCACATAAATAGGTGTTGGGCCGAGTCCAGCGCTGAAGATGCACACAACGTTGGGCTTAGCCCAACGCATAAGTAATCGCTAGGCCGGGCCGAGCCCAGCGCTGAAGGGTGTGTGTATGCGTTGAGCTTGGCCCAGTGCACAAAGTTGGCCAAGCACACTGTCAACACGCGCTGGGCCGAGCCCAGCGCATGTTAAGTGGCGCTGGGCTTGGCCCAGCACAAGTTGATTTTTTTTTTTTGGGCTTCGCCCAACACAATTAATTAACCAAGTGGGGCTAAGCCCAGCTATTGTTCAATTAATTAATTTTTTGAATTGGGCCTAATATAATTAATTATAAGGCTTCGTCCAAATGATTTAAATTGGATTGACCAATTATCAATTAATTAATTGTGTGGGCTCAGTCCAAATTGAAAAATTTAACCTAAACAACCCTAATTAAATTTCGTTTCAACTTCTAAATTGGATTTAGTGAATAAATTTTAATTAGATTTAAGTTTAGTCAAAAACCCTAAATTGGATTTAGGAAATATAAATTAGATTTAATTTTATTCTAAATTAGATTTAGTTACTTTATTTAAATTGGATTCAAACTTGAAAATTTTCAATTGAACTTAGAATTGTTCAAAGTCTTAAATTGGATTTGAAACTCCTTTTCAAAGTTGATATATATTAAATTGGATTTGTTGAATTAGATTTAAATATCGTTTTCCTTATTACATGATATTGCTATGTGTTTAGATTAAATTACGCATTAGACTTTATTTGATGATAGTCAATCTTTAATTAGATTAAAGTATTCAAACTAAATTGGATTTATTTTGATGATACTAAATTGGATTTAATTGAAGAATAAATTGGATTTAATCAAGAGATTGAATTAGATTCAATCATTGATTAAATTGGATTTAATCTTAAGCTAAATTAGATTTAATCACACATTAAATTAGATTTAAAGGATAAATTCACATATGTGTTTAAATTGTTTATGTGCTCCTTACATATGTAATGGTGACACCATGTATGGACTTAGGGTTTTATTTTTGCTGTGTTATCTGGGTTGTATTAGGCCAATTTTGAGCCCCCCAGTTTGTATCTTCAATTCATAGACTTTTGTATAGGTTATTTCTATGTAATTGTTTTAGAGATAGGCCCAAATGGCGGTTCATGGTGGCACATGAAGTCTTGGAGAATCAAGAAGATTAGATCTTTGTATAAGGCCCAATCCTTGTAATAGATAGGACCCCTCCCCGATCACTCATTGGCTCGAGTTGATCTAGATAGTCCATACATGTGTGTGTTGTTAGAATTGCTAGGCTTATTCTTATGCATTTCCAATCATTGCACGATAAAGAAATTAATGTGCAAAGTGAGACCAACTTAATAATATTATCGAATGTTATAATTCTCCCAAATTAAAATACTGAGTAAGTAAAGGGGCATTGGATGTCCTAGCTCTCCATCAAACTTTAGAAAGTGGGTTCATTTCTAGTGCATAGCATCTTCCCGAAATAAGGGAGTCATGCATCAAGACATGGCACTCTATCTTCTCTAGTGCATTTGATGCCTTCATGTCGAAACAAATTTTGCCCCCATATATCGTTCAAGGTTGCAAGGCATGATTAAATTGTTAGACTGATAAGACTTGATGGAATAAATGACTCAGATGAATCACCACCTATATATCGAAAAAGTTTGTGGTTCAATGATCCATGAGCTAAAGAGGATTGAATCATCGGTTGAACTGATTGATGTTTGACATCACCTCAATGATCTAACGAGCCATATATCGTTCAAGGTCGCAACTTGTTTAGATTGTTGGGGAAATCAATCACTCACTATGAAACCAATCCAACAAGCTTTCCGATTATTGCAGTGGGAGTGCAATATTTCAAGAAAAATAGTGGGAGTCAAGTAAATATAGAAATCCTTGATTTTACTTTAAAGTACATAATAACACATCTAATCGAAAATCTTGGTTATTTTTCTACAGTTTATTTCCATCAACATGACTAACCCTTTGACAATACTACTTGAGAAAAATGTCCTCACTGGACCAAATTTCGTTGATTGGATACGAAATCTGAGGATTGTCCTTAGCCTTAAATCTTTGGGACATGTGCTCGACGTAGAGATGCCTGAAGTCCCAGACCCTAGATCTTTTGAAGATGGGCTTGCCCGTGAAGACTGGATTAAAGCCAACACTCGTGTCAAGGGGTACATGCTGAGATTGATGACCAATGAACTACAACGATTTCATGAAAAGATGGGAACAGCTGCTGAAATCATGGTTCATCTAAAGGATCTCTACGGAGAGCACAGCAGGACTGCTAGTTATGAGACTTCATGTCAACTCTTTGGGGTGAGAATGAAGGAAAGAGAGAAAGTTGGGGATCATGTTTTGAAGATGATCTCCATGTTCGAGAGATTGGAAGCCCTCGACTTCTCTATAGATTGCCAGCTTCAGACTGATCTCATCCTGCAGTCACTACCTAAGTCTTTTTCGCAATTCATAGTGAATTTCAATATGAATGACATTGAGTGTTCACTGTCGGGTCTTTTGAACAAACTCACAAATGCTCAATCAAAAATGGACCCCAAGACGAAAGAGACAGCTTTGGTCATTTCTATTGATTCTTCAAAGAATCAGAAGAAGAAATGAGGCAAGAAGCAACTGGGAGTGACAAATTCTTCTAGGAAGACCAAAGACAAAGGAAGCCAAAAGAAGAAGTTCAAGGGCATGGGCCCGAAGAAGTTCAAGGGCAGGGGCCCGAAGAAGACAGACATCTGCCTCTACTACAAAGAAGCAGGGCATTGGAAGTGTGGTTGTCCGAAGCTAAAAGCAGAAAATAAAGCAGGTATAGAACTTTATGTTTTTGAAACAAATTGTTCTATGATGATATTTTCTACTTCTTGGATTCTAGATTTCGGAGCTAATGCTCATATTTGTATTTTGAACCAGGATCTGGAGGCAAGTAGAAAGCTGGTTGAGAACAAAGTGATGATCAATGTTGAAAGCGGACACGGCCTGGTCACGACTCATATTGGATTACTTCTGTTACATTAATTTCTGGACATCAAATTAGATTAGATGATTGCCTTGTTTTGCCTAATGGGCTCAAGAATATTATTTCTATTTCTGTATTGGTCAGGAAAGGATATTTGTTTATATTTAAACATAATTCTTGCGATATTTTTTTTGGAAATAAGTGTGTTGGCTCTGCATCTTTAATTAATGGTTTATACTATTTGACTGTCTGAAATCAATGTATGGTTAATACTATGACTAGAAAACGTAGTACGAATGGAATGAACCAAAAACTCATATGGCACCTTAAACTGGGACATGCCGGTGAATTTAAGATTCACGAGTTGGAAAAACATGGGCTCATTAGTCCACTTGGGTCTAATCCATATCCGACTTGTGAATCATGCCTCAAAGGCAAGATGACTAGGTCACCATTCACTAGACATTTCGTAAGGGCAAATGAAGTTTTAGGATTATGTTACACTGACGTTTGTGGGCCCCTCAAGGATGCGGCCCTTTGAGATTTTCAGTACTTTATAACCTTCACAGATGACCACTCTAGGTATGGTCTAGTTTATCTGATGAAGTATAAACCCAAAGCACTTGAATGGTTCAAAGAATTCAAAGCTTTGACTGAAAAACAAACTGGGTACAGTATTAAGGCACTGAGATCTAATTGAGGTGGCAAATACATGAGTGCCGAGTTTGATGAGTTCTTAAAAGAACAAGGCATAGTATTACAACTAACTCCTCCAGCAACCCCACAACTCAACGGAGTAGTAGAAAGAAGGAATCGTACTCTGTTGGACATGATACGCTCCATGCTTAGCTACACCGATTTACCCATCTCGTTGTGGGGACATGCTTTGCTTACAGCTGTGCACATTCTGAAAAAATGTCCCTCGAAATCTGTTCCCACTACACCATATGAGATATGGAATCGTACTCTGTTGGGCATGATACGCTCCATGCTTAGCTACACCGATTTACCCATCTCGTTGTGGGGACATGCTTTGCTTACAGCTGTGCACATTCTGAAAAAATGTCCCTCGAAATCTGTTCCCACTACACCATATGAGATATGGAACGGTAGGAAGCCTAGTCTGAAATACATAAGAATATGGGGTTGCTCAGCATATGTAAACAAGACCAAGGTAGAGAAACTAAAGGATAGATCCTTGAAAGGATTTTTTATCGGTCCCGTAGATTCGATGGGATACCTCTTTTACCTGCAAAATGATCATAGGATCATCGTGGCCTTACAAACCCACTTTCTTGAAGAAGAATTCATTCGAGAAGGTGGTGCAAGTAGAAAGATTGTTCTGGAAGAACAAGATGACGTCCCTTCGGAGACATCAGTTCAAGAATCTGAACCCAACTTGACACAACCGTCACAGCGATGATCTAGCAGAGTATCTCATCCGACCTAAGAGATATGGCTATCTGCACAAAACGCAGCATTATTTGTCTGCCGTTGCAAAAGAAAGCCATGGAGATGATCCCTCTGACTATGATGAAGCAGCAACGGATATAAATTCCTCTAAGTCGCTTGAGGCTATGAAAGCAGAGATTGATTTGATGTATTTGAACCAAGTCTGGACTCTTACTGATCTACCAAATGGAGTATGATCAATTGGATGCAAATGGATCTATAAGAAAAAGATTGGTCCGGATGGCAAGGTGGACACCTATAAGGCCACTCTAGTGGCAAAAGGTTAAAGTCAAAAAGAGGGCATTGACTATGAGGAAACCTTTTCGCCAGTAGTCATGATCAAATCTATTAGAATTCTGCTAGCCATAGCTGCAAACTTAGACTATGAAGTCTGACAAATGGATGTAAAGACCGCATTCTTAAATGGACATTTCGATGAGGACATTTATATGCAACAGCCCAGGGGCTTTATATCTGAAGCCGACTCTCATAAAGTTTGCAAACTCAATCGGTCCATCTATGGACTGAAGCAAGACTTTCGGAGTTGGAATCTGAGGTTCGATGAAAACGCCAAGAATATATAGCTTCATCAAGAATGAAAACGAATCGTGCGTCTATAAAATGGTTAGTGGGAGCAAGTTGACATTTCTTGTTCTATACGTAGATGACATACTACTTATAGGGAATGACATAGGCCTATTGACTTCGATCAAGACATGGCTCTCAAGAACATTCTTTGTGAAAGACTTGGGAGAAGCGACCTACATTCTAGGAATTTTCCTTTAAATAGATAGAGCGAATAGAATGATTGGTCTCTCCCAAGAGCTCTACCTAGAAAAAGTCCTTAAGAGATATGAAATGCATAACTCTAAGGGGGGACTTTTTCCCGTAAGACGTGTCATTCATCTTTCCAAATCTATGATTCCCAAAATGGACAAGGATAGAATGGAAATGAGGAATATACCCTATGCATCCGATGTGGGTAGTGTCATGTACGCGATGTTATGCACGAGGCCAGACCTGGCACATACTGTAGGCATGGTCAGTAGGTTTCAAGCAAACCCGGGGGAGCCTCACTAGATAGCAGTGAAGTGTATCTTAAAGTACTTAAGAAGAACTAAAGATATGGTACTAATATATGGGAATGGAGAATTAAAGGTGGATGGTTACACTGACTCAGATTTTCAATCTGATCTGGATGACCTTAAATCTACCTCTGTGTACATATTCACACTCAGTGGATGAGCAGTGTCTTCGAAAGGTTCCAAGCTAAGCACATCTGCTGACTCCACAACGGAGGCAGAATATGTGGCAGCCTCTGAGGCAGCCAAAGAAACTGTTTGGATGAGAAAGTTCATGGCCGAACTTGGAGTGGTTCCTAGCATGGAAATGTCGTTGCCACTATGGTATGACAACAACGGAGCAATTGCGCAAGCTAAAGAACCAAGGTAAACACGTGATGAGGAAATATCATATAATACGATAAATTATTGGAAGAGGCGATACAGCCGTGCAGAAAATAGCCTCAGCAGAAAGACCCACTCACCAAGCCATTATCACAGGCGGTGCTAGATAAAATCTTGAAAAGATGGGAATCGAATACCATAGCAATTAGCGTTGAGCGCAAGTGGGAGATTGTTAGTTGTATGCCCTCAATGCCTATGAGGAATTAGATTGAGTAGGGCTATCAGTTATTTGTACAAAACGTTTGATGTTTCTATTTATAGAATAAAAGTTTTGATTTTGTTCATATAAATCTAATGGCATTTAACTGTATTGAACAAATTAATCCAAGAGATTTCAAGATAGACTTTCCACCTCTTATGGACAAGAGGAGGCACTGGAACAGTCCAGTACTTAATCTCTGAAACTGGGAGTTCGTGAGTTAACGAATATTAATGCCCTTGGGCATTAATATTCAACTCATATGACACCTTCTTTGACAAGGAAGTGCCATTCGTACACTGATTACATAGTAGGAGCTGGTGTCATGAATATGATTAATGGAATTAACATATTTGAACTCGACTCGCATTAATCCGATCACATGGGTATTTACTCTTTGACAACCAATGATCGGGATTAAGATTGCGATAGTATATGTGAACTTTAGACCTGAGGAGTCATTTATAATATGCTTGTAGTATTGGATATGTTATTAGAGTAGTTAGACCCGTATCACCTAATAGGTAGGGTCAACCTCGAAGTACGATCCAATAGTGCATTCCATGTTATAAGATAACTTGCCAAAACAGGATTCACTGTCTCGACAGTAAACGAGTATGTGACTTGTACGATCATAAGTAATTGAAATTATAAGTCTTTGGCCAAAGCATATAAACTATCCCGTGATTGTCACTGAGGGTAGTTTGGTAATTTCACATTATTATGATTCTAAGTACAATATCAAGTTCTTTGAGTTTGACTAAACCATGGCTCTTACTTGTTCGGGTCACGTCGGTGAAGAGTTTATACACAAATGGTATTCATAGTCAAGGTTCGTGATGACATGATCATCTCATTTTCAATTGGGTTACTATTTGGTTCCACGGTGTTGGCTAGGTGACAACCTTATCCTTTGGAATCCTCCCATTGCCAATTGAATCAAGCCTAGAGAGTCGCGTTATGTGAAGAAAAGGAATATTTCCTCAAGCTAAGGGTATTTTGGTAAAATCACATTTGATGTGAATTGACTGACAAAATAGATGGCATGATTTAATTAAAGATATTTAATTGGATTACATAAATTAATTAAATCATATTAATTCATAAGTTAAATTAATTGGAAATTAATTTATAAGTTGAATTATATTAATTGGATTAATGTAATTAATTAATTGCCAATTGGATTGGATTTAGATCTAATTAATTACACATGGGCTAAGTCAAAACAAAGCCCGAAGGCCATCTACTAAGGCCAATTCGGCCGCCCCTCTTAGTGATAACCTAGGGGAGTCTTTTACTTGGTATAAGTAATCAGTCAGTGTCAGAACTCCACACAGATAAGTCAATGTTTTAGAATCTGAAACTGAGCCAAAATAAACCAAGAGCATTAGGAAAGAAAAATCTCTCCCTCTCCATCTATCTAGCCGTCTGCAATTGTTGCTGAGGAGGAGATCGATCTTTTGTTAGATAATTTTTCTTCCGCATGATTATTTAGAGGCAGGAGTTCGGGGCTGCTGCTGATAATTCGAGATTTAATAGACGAAAAACGTAATTCGATTACTTTTATCAATTCTCGTCAATTGGTTTATATGCTTAATATCATGAATATCCCTGGATTGGATTCTCGGGTGTGATTCGGATTAAAAAATTTATCCGCTAGACCGAATCACAACATTTATTTCATTTCAGACTTCATGACTTCTAGCCATCTCCCCGAATCGATGTCTGACATTGCATCTTTATAAAAAAAATTATCTAGATCCAAAGGAGTATCCTCTTATTTACTCTCTTGCAAATATTCTACCAATCTCTCAGGTGCCCTTGAAGTTCTTTTGGATCCCGTTAGAGGTTGTGTACTTATAGTTTATCCTTTAAGAATCACTTCTTCCGTGGTATCAGGTGGAATGATTTTCGGTTCTCTAGGTATCTTAGTGTTTTGAGTTTCCTCAAGCTTTACAATCTTTTTATTCCTATCTAATAAGAAATCATTCTCCAAGAAGGTGACATTCTTTAAAAAAATCACAGTTTGTTCCAAGCGGTTGTGTGTATCCAAAGGAATCCTCAGGATACCCCATAAACATACACAAAATGGGTCTTTGATCCAATTTATCTCCCACTTGCTGTTGTTCGGTTTGTACCCTCGAATGCCATAGAGGATAGATTAGAGTATGACTTTTATGATGTAATTGTGAAGTCTTTAATCATTAATAAAAGGCTTCTTGTTTTACATAAATCTTATAGGCATTCATAAGCAGTATACAACATTAAGTCCATGTATACAAGAGTAAACTTTTCATCCCTTATTAGATAAGAAAATAGGCACTGGAAGAGTCCAATACTTATATACTTAACAAGTATGCAAGTCGTAGAGTGTCATTTGAGCGCTAGACTCGTCAAGACTTATATAATATAGGCTTTGAAACAAGATGCGGCAGTCAAACAGAATACGATAGTGAGATCTTATATTATAAGTGTATTGATGGGTTCAGTGCAGTCGAACTCGACTCACATCAATTCTGTCATACGGGTTTGCATTCTTTAACAGTCAATGATAGAAGTAGATTTGATTGGTATGTGCGAAACTCCGTTAACTTCATAACCCGTCATAGGAAGCAGCGTTGCCTCAGAACCATCGTTTCTCTGCCGCCACTACGATTGTCATGGCAAATTCTACTTGATAGTGTTGCATGCTTGTCGAGTTGATCACACCTGACAGTGCCTAGTGATGTCGAGTAAACTACACTTGACAGCGCCGAGTGCTTATTAGGTAGACTAGCTGATTGGGCCAAATAATCTGTTGTTCAGCCCTTTCTAGCATTGTCCATTACTAGTTTTTGTAGTTGTTCCGGCGGTAAACTGCCTTCTACAGTTGGCTCCCCAGTGGACCGATCTTCAACTGGTCTACCAATTGCTTCCCGCTGTCAAAAGTTGTCCCGCCAACTAATCTCAAAATCAATTGGTGCAATTCTTCCCATATTTGCAATTTAAGATACCAAATTTCAGTCTGATTAACAATTCAATAAGATTTTCAACAAACTAATTAAATCCCAAAATTTTAACAATTTTCGAAAAGATGATAAACATATAGATGTAATCATGCTCAGTTTTCAACAGGAAACGAAAAATCAATAAATTAAATCACATCAATTGATTTCACAGAGCTATCCAAGTTATGATACGACTATTGGGTTGGTAATCCCCCGAGTGGCTTAGAGCGGCTAAATTTGAAAAATTATCACCACCCGGGAACAAGAGTTAATTGCTTCAATCAAATGAATATAACAAATTTTAAAGAGGGGCTTACAACATAGAAAAATAGACTACCTCGTTGCTTGGATCTTTTTCTACGTAACCCACCAAGTTCAGATCGCCGCTGCCTCGTGTTGTCCAAGAGCTTCCAAACCCGTTTTATATCTTTCGATATAAACAATCCAGATATCTTGCCTCTAAGATGTATCTACACCTATGCTAGTTTCTAACAATCCTATTATTGGTGCTAGTCAATAGTATTATTCAAGATCTTAACTCTGAACTTATGTACGATGGGAGGGGATATATGAGTAAGTGAGTAAGTGATTAAACTTAACACATGAGTAAAATCACACCAAAATAATAGACTAGGGCACAACTATTTTGGGGTGGGGGTGGGGGTGGGGGTGGGGGGATGGAGAGAGAGAGAGATCCTCTCTTCCTTTTCTTATGTTGGGTGTTTTCATGTAAGTAAAAAAAAAATGGGTATTATCTGTTTTTCTAAAACGCATATTTATAAAGTTGGAATCCTAGGTTTAGTAAAATTAGAATTCAAGACAAGATCAAATCTCCAAGTTTGACTTTCTTGATTCTTGATACACTACATCTAGTATTCCCCTTTAAGATAGGAATTTGGTACTAAGTAACTACCTTAATTCCTTCTCCTAAAAATTCTCCCGATTCATCAAGATCAAGACTTGGGGTAGAATAAAGTTCTTCCCTTATTTACACGGCCAACATGTTTTCCATGAAAATTTGGAGTCCAAGAATTTTATCTTTTTGATTTAATTCTTGACTCCTAATGAATTAATGGTCTAACCAATTAATTAAGTCCCAAATAATTTAAATTCCAACTTCATCATTATTAGCCAGATTACTTATTTATTATTTATTTAGTTTTTGTCCCTTGCGCAATTATATAAAACACTTGGATTCTTTCTAGGCCTATTAATTCATTAATTCAACTTCATTAGTTAAAAAGTCTAATTAATTGATCTCTATCAATTAATTTCTACTCCAATTAGGAAAGTACTAGACTTTCCTGAAAATTGTCCAAAATTGATTTATCATGTCACATAAACTGAAACTCTACAGAGTAAAGTGTGTGACCCCTTAAACTTGTTCATGTTTTTGTCGTAAGTGCACTTTCCTAAAATGGAATGTATTAGAATAAATCACCCTTAATTTTATCAGACATTGAACTAATCAACTTAATTTCATGAAACCTGCAAATCTAGATTGCTACATAGTGTTTGTTATATAGAATGATGCCCAAATAATTGGTGCGCCGAGCAACTAATCTATTAGCATAACCATTCATGAAACCTATGAGTCAAAGTATCTTTGAAGGACATCTAGAGAATATCAACCTACATTACATGAACAGTTAGCTCTAGGGCGAGTTGGAGATTGTTAGTGCTTTGTGCCCAACAAGTAAATTAGTGGCGTAGCTAAAATGTAATCAACACCATGTAAATAGTCTAATTTTCAAATATCAATAAATGATTATTTGTCTTTATCTATTATCTCTTTATTTCCTTTATATAAAGTCGCATGGATCACTGATAGCTAAAAGGGTGGTCATGCACATAGGAGGTAATTTTGGAATGTCATCCAATGATATGAGTCATAGAGGTTATGAGAAAATGGGATATCACTGTCTCGTCAAGGCTTGTTCATATATAACATTCTCTTAAGGAGAACACCTTGTTCTGTGGGTATTAATCAGTGATCAGTGTATGCATGAAGATCTATACTCTCTAGTGTGAGACTGAATGTGCCTATAGGAGTCCTTGTTGGTCTAATGTCAAATTTTGAATCCTATGATTATGTAGGTATGTGATTAGTCCTCATTAACTTGACGTATCACAACTGAAATATGTGTAACCTTCTGCACTTTGATTAATCATTGCAGGAGAATCACTAGTGAAATATTTTTGGTACATTCTGGTTGTATGACGGAACAGGTGATAACCCATATGAGATCTGTCTAGGGTATGTTACCCGGAATCTCCTGTGTTGTCGTGTGCATAGATGACCAACAAGTTTCTAACCAGAACAATGTCAATAAGAGAGAGATAGGGTGTGAATTTACATGTTTTAGAGCCACATATTTATTGGATTTATATTGGTTTATGCATGATTTATACCACATTTGCGTTTAATTTGTGTGCTTATTGAGTAAAGGTGGAAAATCACTACAATAGAGGAATAATGCGTGCAAACACAGAATTTATGTATATTTTGAGGTCGAATTTGAGGAAGTTTCGTCCAAAAAAGTTGTAGATCTCTGTGTTATCTTCACTTGGCAACTTGAATCATCCAAATCGGAGGTCCGTGGAGAAAGTTATGAAGGAAACACGATTGTTGCGCTGAAAACCAAGAAAACGGTTCAGACATTCGGCTTACCACGCCCAAGCGCCCGTCCAACCACGCCCAGGCGCCGCTGACACCCAGTTCCAAGGATTTGCTTCGCACTCACACGCCTAGGCGCCATCATACCCACACCTGAGCGCCAATATCGCAACATTTGCCACGGTTGAGCGCTATTTCTATACATTTCGAGACCGAATTGGACAAAGTTTCCTTCTATAAAGTTGTAGATCTATGTCTTAGCTTCAATTTGGAACTTGAATCATCCAATCGGAGGTCTATAGAGATAATTATGAAGGAAATACGATTGCTGCGCCGAACAGAGAAGTATATGCGCCAAGACACGCCCCAGCGCCTTCCTAGTCACGCCTAGGCGTGGACGGTCCGAATCTTACTCCTTTTCAGCCTAAATTCCAACTCTTTATGATGGGAAGGAATCACTTTTAGCCATAATTCAGCACATGTGTTGAGGGGGTGTCAGAAGTGTGTTTTTTGGTAGATTTACTTTATGAAATTTTATACTACACACTTTAGAGTAATGGAGGACACAAGAGAGGAACAACACATGGGAGGAAGAAGAATCTACACCTATAAAGCTAATCATCTCTTGCATTCATTCTTCATCAATGAAATTGGAGAGGGGGGCAGCCCCTAATCTGATTTCACCATCATTCATCACCATTCTTCATCATTGAGAGAGAGGGGAAAACTAGAGGAAGGAAAAGAGCTTGGGGATTGAAGTCTCAATTTCAAGATCCATCATCATTCACCATTTAGGGAGTTTTTAAGAGCTTTTCATTTCATTTATGTCTATGAATATTCCTCTTATGTCTTTTATGCTTTCAATTATGAACTAAATTCGTAAGACTAGGGCCATGTACGGCCAAATTGTGATTTATGTTTATAATAGATGATTGTTGAGGTTATTCTTATATTGTTATGTGATGTGAATTGATGTTCTACTTATCTTGCATATACTTGATCACTATATGTTAGAATCTTATGCCTAGGTGAATATTTCGGGAGAAAATTGGCTTAGGGTGCAAGAAATTCACATCATGACCCGCAACTAATGAGGAATTGCCCTAGACATAGGTAAAGATTCTCAGGTGAAGTTGTTCGATTCAAATCGAGTGAGCTCTAGTAAGTTAATGCATGTTTAGTGGTTAGATTTCCGGATAGGAATATTTGGGAAATCACGATCTAAGCATAGGAGTTTATACGCGAGACATCGGTTATTCTCTACCCTCGGAGCTCTCACCATAACAATATAAGTGTAATCCTTCAACAAGAACCTTTATAAGTATATTTGATCAATTTGAACCTAGCATGTGCCTTAGTCTCCCTTTATAATTGGTTTTAAATCACTTGCTCATCTTTGTTCTTGTTCTCTACAAATTTTATTTGAATTTATTCTTACTTTGTTTATTCACTTCATTACAAATCTTAAACTAGAATTCAAGTCCTTGTGATTCGACAATCCGGACTTACCGTCCATTTATTACTACGCACGACTAGTGCACTTGCTACAATAGCACGTTAGCTTTTAGCGTGTCAGAGAGTTTGGTGGACCTTACTTAATTGGCTAGGTCATTATAATTCCAAGATAATCACAGTTTCCGAGCAGTAGGGTTTCAACTGGTAACCAAACCTTGTACGTAGATGAGAGAAGTGATGGAAGGATTCTACTCAAGTGAAAATCGAAATCAATTTATGTTTGCTTATAATCATTAATGTCCAGGTCCTCATGACGACATTGCTAGAAATCGAATCATAATTCGTATGTGTCTTGAATTAAGTTTGGTAATTAAATTAAGATCTAATTAATTACTTGACATATTAATTAGTTCGGACGAATTGGTTTTCTCTTACCATATGTGAAGTGAAACTATTGCTAGCACATTAGTGAACCTAAAGGGTCACACACCAAACTTGATAAGAATGAGGTTGATGGATTTAAACCTTTGTGAATTAAAGTATTAAATAAATATTAGTAAAATAATTAAAGGGATAAATGAATTTTTTTTAATTAATTATGTGGGAGATAATTTAATTAGGTTGCGGTTAATTAATAAATACTATAAATCAATATTGGTGAATTAAATATTTATGAATTTAGATATCCAAGATATTATTAGTTATTTAATTATTAAAATAATTATTTGACAATTCTTCAAATATTAGGAACTATTTATATTGGATAGAAACGTACTTTGTATAAGTAAATTAGAACAAGCATAGCTCAAATGGAATCTCTCTAAGATATGGAACTGAGGAAAACAAGGGAGGTGTTGATGGGTTTCCAACACCTGAGGGGGCGGTCAAGAGGCCTTTATAAGGCCTCCTAGCCGTTGTCCCCGTCACACTTTTACATTCTCTTTTGAGTTTTCTCTTCCTACTTGTTTTCTCCCTAAGTTAGAGCCTAATATGCTATCTCCTACCTAGTTATCTCACTTGGTCATAATTTTCAAGTTCTCTGCTAGCATTTGAGAAACTTAAACCTTATCAATTCAAGATGTGGATACTCATAAATGCGTGGTGTTGAGTCTATCATGCAAGGAATATTGTGGTTAACATACGTAGTTTGATTTCGAAGCAAACTTGCAAGGACACCCTTTCCTCTGGTTCCCTATTAGGCGTGTTTGTTGAATGATGGATCTCCCATGATATTAAATTTATTATGAAATAAATTCAATTGGTATAGTCCTTAACCTTTTTAGTTGTAGTTTCTCGAAACCCGACAGTACCATATGGCCTGGCCCATCTTGTGTTGCACGATGATTTAATTAATTTTTCTTCCCCTTGTATTTCGTGCACCTACGGGTCGATTCCATATAGTGATCCCCACAATTTGCACATACCCTCATTAGGGATGCAAGTTCGGTTGAATGTACTCCTTAGTTATTCCCGTGGACATACAAGAAGATGCCAATGGCTATCCTGGTACAGATGCCGCACTGACCAAGATTACCCTATGCGAAATAGTGCTTTTAATTATATGATTTTTATTTATTTTTTAGCTATTTGCTATAAATCCCACATAACTATATGCAAAATATCCACACTTTTTACCTTTTAATAATCCTAACAATGTTTTTTGCTCAAAAAGTACCGAAGCGCAGGTTGAACTCAGCGAGATCAGCAAATAACAAAATTTGTGGAAATAAACATGTTATTCGAGCTTGACTCGATGAAAATTCAATTATGTGAATAATCAAACCAAACTCACGTACAAATTTTGAAATTTGGTAATGATTCAACCAAAATTAAATAATACTCAGTCCATCTACAGCATTATCAGAAATGGCTAAAAGTAATTGCTTAACACTTACGTAATTGACCATTACTTTGTAATTAGTTTGATCATACCTGAGAACATAAAACCTCCGTACATTTTATGTACATTTTATGAATTATTGTGACTCTAATAATAATAGCCATAAAATAATAATTAGCAATATCAAAGTCTTCACTAATTAATAATAAGTATTTAGTGAGTACAATTTTTGTTTTGCCACAATAATCATTGTCACAAGATTATAAATAATTAAATAGTGACATGACTTGTATCTAAATTATAACATTTTATAATTAGCCACAAATGTATAATGATAATACAAGTATAATCATGAAGTTTTTGTAGAACTTTTGATGTTATTAAGTTATAACTAAACAAGTTTCAATAAATTTTGATACTAATAATTTTCATGTAGTTCTTCACTATTATTAATAGTGACAACATAAACATTGCAATATTATCGTGATAAACTTGAAATAAATATTATTTTGATAAACCAAAAATAATAATTGTTTTCTAATTTCTTTTTTTGCTAATTAAATATTTTCTAATCAACATACAAAAGTGTCGATTAGGGGTGCCCACGAGCAGAGCTTGAGCCGAGCCTAGCCAAATTTCTGGGCTTGAGCCTGAGAAAAATGAGCTCGAGCTCGTTCGAACTCGAACCTGGGTTGAGCCGAGTCGAGTCGAGCCGAGCTCGGGCTCGAGGTCAGAAAAAAAAATTATTTTTAATTAATATATATATTATTATTAATTTTGTGTTAATATATATAATTATCATAAATATTTAATAATTAATAATTAATACATATATGATATTATAAGACATTATATTATATGTATGTATATAGTAAAAAATAAATAAAATATTATATATATATAAAAAAAAATTATTCCGGCTTGCAAGATGTTGAACAAGCATAGTTGGGCTCGAGCTAGGATCGACAAAAAAGCTCGAGTCGAGCTTTCTTCGAACCAGCTCGACGAGCTCACGAGCCGGCTCGGCTCATTGCACACTCCCAGTGCCGATGACTTTAAAATTGCTACTTATCTTATTTTAGCTGTAATATTACCTTTTGTTTTGGGGTAGTGAGACTGTGAGTATAGTGCTCTTTAGTTACATTCTTTTGTAAATTATTGTTTTGAATAATATTCGAATGGTTTAATGTAACTTTAAAAGTCTCACTTATTATAATAAAAGTCTCACTTACTAGATCACATAATTCTCCATACAGGGGTAACGCTCTAGCGTTTCGAGCTCGCTCTTGCGTTCCGAGCGTGAGAGCTTCGCTCTATGATGCTGTTAAAATTCTTAATTCTCAAATTAAAATTTAGGAACCAATTTATGAACCACACTTGACGAAATAAAAATGATTTCTCACTAATAGCTGACATTTCATATGCATTCACTGAAAAATGTTTTAGAAATAAAATAAGTCAAAGATTTGCCCTCAAAACAAAAAAGATGGAAAACAAATATAGAATGTGTAAAAAATCAATACCTATAACTTGTAATGTTGAATTTGAATCTTTGGTGTCCTTTCCAATCAAGAGTTGGGACCTAAAACTAATATTATTATAATAATCTTTATATTCTTTGTTTTATCGTATATTATATTTTTTAAGCGTGCTAAAAAAACAATTACATCATTTTATTTTTAAAATTCAAGGTAACGAATACTTATTTTAATATGAGATAATCTTATCAAAATAATATCTAAAAATAATTTGGTTGAACAATTTATAATAACATGTGAGATATATGACAAGATAAACTTTAAAATATATTTATATTATATACGCTCTAAGGCGCTCCTGCTCCCGCGATACTCTAAGGTGGACCACACTCACGCTTTTACGAATTAGGCCGCACATCTTTTTAGGATGTGTTTGGATAAAAAGTTTTGAAAGTTAAAAATTTCAAATTAATCAACAAAACTCATTAATTGAGCATGCTTGGATGATTCATTTAAAATCCTTTATTCAAGTTCTTTTCTCAAATCCAAATCCATTCGTCCAAACGCAAACTTACTGATATTGCTACTGAAGTAAAGCTTCATATGCCTGCACTACATTAAAAAGAAAATAGTAAATACATATCAAGAACAATGTCAAAATTGTGACTAATTATAAATTTAGTGATAAGAATTTTTGTTTTGTCACAACAATTGGTTTACTTGTTTAATAGTTATGAGATTTGTACAGAAGTCTTAATGACAAGAAAATTGTTGTCAATAATTAATGACAAGAAAATTGTTATCACTATTGACAATTAGTGGCATACCTTTAGTGACAATAAATATAGTTGTCACTCTACTTGTGTTGGCACTATGCTGTATCGCTAAATATCAATAGTGACAACTTTAAAAAAACTTTATTATGACAAAGCAAATACTATCGCCATTCATTATGTATATCTATATTATAATAACAGTTTTTAACATTATCATTTCAAATTATGTCACTAATATTATTTTTTTGTTGCAGTGCTATAATACATACAAGCAGGGACGGAGGCAGGAATTATCACTACAAGAAAATTGAGTATTCGCAATGAAAATATATGTCATGGCTTATAACCGTGGTTTATAACTGTCTAAGCTCATGGCTAGATTGGCTGTGGTAGATATTTCCTATAGCCACACTAAAGTTAGCTATGGTGAAAAAGAATGCTAACTATTTTAAGCACTAACTAGCCATGGTGGAAGAAATGTTAACCTATCACTTTTTTACCATGGCTAAAAGCCATGGTCTTTACAATGAACAAAACATTGACCATGGCTATAAGCCATGGTAAATGTTTTGTCCATGCTTGCAAATACCACGACCAAAGCCGTAGTAAAGCCGGGGTCAATTGATTTTAACCATGACAAAGGGACTTTTCACCATGGCATATTGACATGGGCAATAATCAATTTTTTTGTAGTGTATACTAAGGGGGGCGAGATTATTGTAATATATATGTGTTTCGTTTGCTTGGTAGCCGAAGGATTGCATGGGGGGTGCGGGGGACACGGTAAGCTATATGTATGAGAAAAAATTGGGGATTAGGTTTAGTAAGACTTTTTGACATACTTTGTACTTTATACCTCTTTTTTTAATAGTAAAATTCTCCTATCCTCTCCTGTGGACGTAGACAATTGTCGAACTACATAAAAATAATTTCATAGCTAATCAAATAAAATATGATTTTAAAACTGAAATGGAAAACGGTCCTAATACTAAATAAAACAAAACATAAAAAGTCTAAAAAATATGATTTGACTAAAATCAATATTAACATTTCAAATTAAAAATGACAATCATCGTCCCTAGGTTGTTTCAGAAGAGTTATAAATTTACAGGTCCTGTTATGTAAGCATAAATCACTTTTCTTGCATGATGCATCCGTGAATAAAAAGAAAGTGCAACCATAAACTAAGTTCCACATTATTTTTCAGTTTGCAAAAGGTGATTTAATCAAGTTTTGATATATCGATTACACTAAAATCCCATGAAGGTGAGTTTACAATGCTGCAAATAACCAAATATTGGTCCTTTTCTAGTTATGTATATGACTTAATGGATTTCAAGAGTTATAGTCATACGTACCCCTTAATGGATTTTATGTGGTTCACAGTTATTTGATTCGCTAAAAATTATATTTTTCGGTGAATTTTGCCAAGATAAAAATAGTGTGTAGCTAGGTTTGGCATTTGCATAAACGTTTGTACCATATATACGTAATTAAACAAGGAGATATACAGCTTGTTGGTTTATTTGGTAGGCAAATAGAAGAAAGTGTACCAAATTATGCTATATATTACCTTTATGTTATTTTCCTTTTATGTGGTCCGAAACAATAGGGTGTGGATTTTAGGTCTCTTTACAACTAATTGTCTCTTTGTCGTTTGGTTGCTTGTTGATTTAATTAGTACATTAAGTTGTATGAAGATGGAGTTGCATGTTTCTCTTTTTTCTACCATTAACTCATTGTTGCCTGCTAATGATGGACATTAAAATGATTAAACTTTTGAGGAAAAGGATCAGAATTCAGATCAACCAAATAATGTCCTAGCTAGTGGAAATTAATCATAACTAAATACTCTGATTCAGAGTTCTTAAATAAGTAACTGATTAGCAGCCCCCCCCCCCCCCCCCCCCCCCCACGCACCAATGCAGGGTATTTCTTTTGCTTTCCCCTTGATGTTATGTAATTATTTGGGACTCAGTTTATATCATATTTCATCAAATTTAATTGGTATCTGTCGATTCTTATATAATTATGATTTATCGTACTTGGTCAAATTTAATCGGTTATATTAATATTTCAGGCACGATTTTCAAATTTTAAAATATTCGATATTCAGTTCAGTATTCACTTTGACGTATTTTATCGAATACTAGATTACCCTCACTTTATTAGGGTTTTTCATTACTATAAAGCTAATTATTTTAATGAAATCAAAATTAACATCCTAATTCTCACTGTCATCATTAACAATTTAACATTAATTACAATTAACTTCATTTTTTCATATATTACATTTACCCCACCCCTCCACCCACATGAAAGGGAAGGTAGGGCTGAAAAAATTATCAACGCCCCGGTTAAGTCGATTCAAGGGTAAAATTGAAATTTCATAAAAAAAAAAAAAGATAACAACATCATTTCACTGTTAAAAATGTCAAGGGATGAAACCTACTTCTTAGACGGAAGTCGACGGCAGAGGAGGTTTTCGTAACTACGCATATACGGGAGGCGCATGTATTTTAGTCTAATTACATAATGTGGCGCAAGTTTCCCCATGCAAAATGTTTGTGCCAACGGACTTCAAAGAATATTAGTATTTTCAATTACATTCTAGATACGTACGTGAAGTCAGAGTGATTTTTCAATCATATGTAGGTATATTTTGGAGTTAAATCCCAATTACCCCATGTGATAGTCCTAATTATTCAAAAAACCCCTTGTGATATAAAAATTCACAGAACACCCCTCTATGAAAAAAATAAAGGTACACACTGCCTCCCTCGACTAATTTTGCCTGTAACTTTTATTGTGAAGACAAAAATGCCCTTATACTTTGTCATTATTTACACCATATTTATTTTATTTTATTTTATAATTACTTTAATTTAAATTTTTTTCCTTTTGTTTTTTTTTTCTAATCTTCTTCCCCAATCATCTTCTTCTCACTACCACAAAAAAGTCCTATTACAGCGCACCTATGGCAGCGATTTTGAAAACTGCTGTAATAGGGGGTACTCGGTTCGGACCTATGACAGCGGTTCGAGCCGAACCGCTGTCATAGGGGTGTCAAAAAAAAAAAAAAAAAAAAATTGGACTTTTGGCAGCGGTTCAGCCGAACCGCTGCCACAAAGTTCACTTTTGGCAGCGGTTCGGGCAGAACCGCTGCCACAAGTGCACTTTTGGCAGCGGTTCGGGCGGAACCGCTGCCACAAAGTTCACTTTGTGGCAGCGGTTCGGCGGAACCGCTGCCAAAAGTGAACTTTTTGGCAGCGGTTCTGCCCGAACCGCTGCCAAAAGTTGTCAAAAAAAAAAAAAAAAAATTTTTTTGAACTTTGTGGCAGCGGTTCTGCCCGAACCGCTGCCAAAAGTTCAAAATTTGGGCGGGTTTATTTCAAACCGGCCCCCCCTCTCTCTGACTCTCACTCTCACTCTCACTCTCTCTCTCTCTCTCTCTCTCTCTCAACTCTCTCACCACCACCACCACCGCCGACGCCCACCTCCGCCTCTGCCGCCGACGCCGACGCTGCCCACCTCCGCCGCCGCCGCCGCCGACGCCGCCCTCCTCCGCCGCCGCCGCCGCCGCCGCCCATTTAGTTTTGGTATTTTTTTTTAGATAAATATATATACACACACACACACACATAGAGTATATATAGATGTATGTATATGTGGGTGTATGCATATATGTGTGGGTGTATGTATATTTGTGTATGTGTGGGTGTATTTATATTTGTGTATATGTGGGTGTATGTGTATGTATATTTGTGTATGAATATTTGTGTATGTATATATGTGGATGGGTGTATGTATATTTGTGTATATGTTCATGGGTGTATGCATATATGTGTATATGTTAATGGGTGTATTTGTGTATGTGTGGGTGTGTGTATATTTGTGTATGTATATATGTGGATGGGTGTATGTATATTTGTGTATATGTTGATGGGTGTATGTATATTTGTGTATATGTTGATGGGTGTATGTATATTTGTGTATGTGTGGGTGTACGTATATTTGTGTATTTATGAAAATATTTCTCGGTTGAAATTTTGCGGTGTTGGAATGACACGAAATTCACAAGGTCATAGAGAAACGGCATTCTGAACAAAACGCAAGACTATGTCTTGCGCTCTCGTGATTTTAGCCATCCGAGATCGTTTAAGGCCTCAAATACGTGTTTTATTACAAAAATACGTATTTATGTAATAAAACGCGTATTTGAGGCCTTAAACGATCTCGGATGGCTAAAATCACGAGAGCGCAAGATAACTTGCGTTTTGTTCAGAATGCCGTTTCGCTATGACCGTGTGAATTTCGTGTTATTCCGACATGGTAACATTATAAACGATAAAATAAAATTAAAAAAAAATAAATATACCACCCTATGGCAGCGGTTCAGCCGGAACCGCTGCCATAGGGTCCAATTTTTTTTTTTTTTTTTTAAATAAATGACCCTATGACAGCGGTTCTGCCGAAACCGCTGCCATAGGGTCACCCTACTGCGGCGGTTTCTATAGAACCGCTGTCATAGGGTGACCTATGACAGCGGTTCCGGAACCGCTGCCATAGGGTTTTGACCTATGGTAGCGGTACCTATGGCAGCGGTTCAAAACCGCTGTAATAGGCCCAAAAAAACCGCTGCTATAGGTCATTTCTGTAGTAGTGTCTTCCCCAAAACTAAATCCCCAACCCTAATTTTTTTTTTTATCTCTGCACCTCTACCACCAAAAACTATACTTTTGAATTTAATTTATGAAAATATATTTAAAACAGTACATAATACATAGATATATAAGTATATGTATATACACACCTGCAACAGCAAAAACACCACCATCACCATGGTTTTCACATTGACTGAGCACCACCCCCCCCCCCCCAAACATATGCCGCCGTACCGCCGCCGACTTCACTGTGTAAAGCCACCGCCGTCCACGCCAAATCTCCGACTTGCAAATCGAAACCATGTTGTATATATATATAACATTGTCCTTCTGCAAATCGATTTGCAAAAGGGCGACGGTGGAGACGAGCTATGATTTGTAGAAGGACGACGACGACAGGCTTCGATTTGTAGGAGGATGGAGACAGCGTTCTTTATTTGATGAACGTGCGACGACGACGGGATTGTAGAAGGTGGCGACGGCGACTGAGTTGTAGAAGGCGGCGGTGGCTGAACATGGCGGCGGCCGGCGGCGTGAGGATGAGTGGTGGTGTGGGGGTGGTAGCAGGTATACATACTTATACTTATTTGTATATATATATATATATTATTAATATATCTTTATAAATTATATATTAAAAAGTATATATTTATATATAAAATATGTTTTAAAATTAAATAAATAATTAAATATAATATGTTTAATATGGACCGTTGATATCTTTTAGATCTATGGATGTGATTAATCAAATTTAAAGAATATATAGATATTAATTTGGACCATAGATTTTATCCTATTTGATCCAATGGTTGTTAATCAGGGGCAAAATTGTCCAAAAATGTCAAAAAAATTATAACCAGTCGCACTACGCGCGAGTGAGGCGCGTAGGGGGTTAAATTGTACCTTTATTTTTTTCATATGGGGGTGTTCAGTGAATTTTTATATCACAGGGGTTTTTTGAATAATTAGGACTATCACAGTGGGTGAATGGAATTTAACTCGTATATTTTGATAGGGAATCCATTATTCAAATAGAAACATGTGCTTTTTTCTACAAATAACTCCTCTAAATTGCCCGGCAATTTGGTGGGGTTCAATTTATTCGTATTTAATCAAATACTAAATTATCATTATTCTATTAGTTAATTTTATTACTATTAATCGAATACCTAAATATTTTAATAAAACAAAATTATTTAAATGAATTATACTTTCAATAGACTGATACATTATCGACTGATACATATTGCAATGTACATGATCTTATATAGATTTCCAAACTTGATACAGAATAAATCCTAAACCTAGTGAAAAATTGCCTAATCTAGCAAAAAATGCGTAAATAAAAAGACATAGCTCGCTGCCAAGTCATGCCGACATCACAACAATTCTAGGCTGACACCATTGTGTTGAATCTTCTGCCCCGACCGCTGTGACATTCTTGACCCTACGATGTGGAAATGAGCTTACTGCCCAATGTCGTTGTGGCCTTCCGGCTATTACCCGGATCTACACCCGCTCTCATGTGGCGTCTCCATAGGTTCTTTTTGAACTTCTCGATCCTTTGTTTCAAGCTCTACAATCCGATCAATCTCTCATTAAAGACTGCTCACAAATTTGACAGCACTCTATGTAGTCTTCACTCGTTCAGAGATTCCTTTTAGTGCACGGCAACTCCTTATCATAGGATGCCAACTGAGGCACCGCTTAGCTTGCTTTTCTCGTTGGTAAGATAAACTCATCTACTGACGTCTTTCCATCAAAGACTTTATTCAATAGTATTCTTGGATCTCTCACATGTCTGTTCACAACTCCCACTGGATGAGCTATGTATGATCCTTTAGACAACAATTTATTTGTCTTTACTAGGTTGAACTTTACAGAATCTCCATCTGTCTTGGTTTCATTGTGTATGATGTTCCCCTATTAACTCCTCGAACCCAATGTATTTTCCGTGGAGATCTTATCTGATCCACCTTGAAATCCTTTATAGCTTCAAAACCACGTGCACTTGACTCGTGGATACATGGTTTCTTTTAAGGCTTGGACTATCCACATAACAAGCACACTCTAGCTCCCTAGGTTTGCCTTCCTAGTGCCGATTTCAGCCTTCCAGGCACCAGTCTCTGTCTCTATGTAATTGGGTATCAACCTCCCTGGGTTTTAGCTTTGCAGCTTTACCCTCTCGGCACTGCATGTTTGCCCCTATGGTTTCCAGCGCAGTGATTTTGGCCTTCTGGCATTGCTTCTCTACCTCAGTGGCCTCTAAGGCACTAGAGATCTGCCACAGTCCTATCATGTTTCTCATCAATGTTAAAAGTATCATTCCTATATATTATGGGGTCCCTGCCACCAATTATGTCGATCTTGACAGTTTCTTCATCGCTTGCCATTGCTCCCGAAATTCTCTCTAATGCTCAGTTCTCACAAATCTAATAATTGTTGGATTTAAATCTAGTTGTTAGGGACTCGGCTAACATTTATAGATGAACTACTAGAATTGACAAGAACTAAGAATAAATCTAGCCTAAGATGACACATGATTTCACATTATTATTCTTGAGCCATGGAACAAAACTGCATACTTCCACTTCAAACTAAATTTCACATTATTATTCTTTAATCATAGAGTTATACATAATGTTGATGCCTCTATATGTAGAGCTAAGCCTTGATACACAAAAGATCTTAAAACTAGTAAAAAAGTTGCATAATCTAGGAAACAAAAGCATATATAAATGCTGCTTGTTCCCAACTCATGCCAACGCTGCACAGTTGCATTTTCTACCTCAACCGTGGCGTTACTCTACCAATGTCGCGGCGATCATGCTAGTGCCTGACTCTTCGTCTCTCTCCTAACTTGTCTTTTGACTCCATTTTAATATATATTTTTTTTTTATCAAGCTTCACCATCCCATCAATATCATGCCTCGTCCCACCCAAACTAATCCATTTAAATTATGAAATAAGTTTGAGCTTAATAAAAATATTTGATATATTATAATTATTGGGTGTATTCTACTCTTAAGATAAGTATTTTAAAGGAATTAAATTAAGGGAGCCGCATAAATGAACATGGTAGTGGGAAAAAAAAACTCATTAGTAGGTTTAATAATCTATCCTTTTATAATCTAGAGAATAAACAATGGTCTGGCATGGATAGTCAAGTTTTATTTCAGCAACCCCAAATTAAACCATACAAAAAAAGTATTGCAAATCATGTCCCTTTTGTTTTTCAGGACGTTCACAAATAAAATATCTTTTTCAAAAATAAAAATCTTCTTTTGAAAATTATATTTTACTTGGTAATAATGCGACAACCAACTATCTTCTACTATATTAAAACATATCTGTGGAAGTCTATTATTCATCTATAATATTTCTATATCATCAAAAGAGTAAAAACTTTGCTAATTCATATTGAAAAAGTAATTGTGAAACCTAGAACTAGAAAAAAATATATATATATATATATATATATATATATATATATAGAAGATCAACCCTTAATTAAAGTGAACATAAAAGCAGTGGCACCTGGAACTTTAGAAACACCATAATGGATTGTTTTCAATGTGTCATTTACATTTCTGCTAAAACCAAAACACTTTGCTCCCTTTATTAACCACATTTTGACCAACTTCTTACACTAAATTTCATATTGAGAGTTCGAAATTGTTGATAAATTGGTTAGCATAAACAAAGAATTCTTTACAACTTCCCGAGTATATATTAATTCCATACTTTTTAAGTAGGACACTAATTACTAAAGTGACCTGAAATCCATGTATTATATATATAAATTACTTGCAATTTATTAATATATTCTTATAAGTTATCCAATATAATGGATTAAACTATTATTTTCAAACCCACCTACCCTTAATTTATTTTTGAACATTTAATGATTGGATTAGCTTTAAATATGGCGAAGTAAATAGTCTTTAACTAACCATATATGCATTATTGAATTGAATAGGTATTTGGGGAAAGTGATGTTTGTAAAAGGCATCAAACAAAGACCAATAAGACTTTGAATGAATCAACACCGTCTTTAAGGCTTTGAACAACTCCAATTCAACCAAACATCATTTTGGAATATCTGTATGATGGTTTTCGTGTGAATCTATATATATATATATATATAACTAGGGCATTTTTTTCCTGTACTTTTCAAACTTATCTATTTTTGTTTACCAGGAGTAGCTTTCTAGTAATAATTTCTCGTTTTCTAAGATCCTTCTCATTTGGACATGTGGTAAAATACATCTTCATGTTATCACATTTTATTTGACTTGGTCAATCAAATTCCACCTCTCTACAACTATTTATAGTCAGCGCTTTAGCATTAGTTTTTCTAAATTAAATTGGAATGTACTTATATAACCTGGCAATGTCATTTTTCTTTTATCGTTTTAAAATATTATTTTATAATTAGTTCTTAAGTAATATTAGATAATGCTTAGTACAATATATAAAAGACGAGAAGAATTCAGTATTAAACACATATGAATATATTTCGATCTTAATAAGTGCAAAAGTATATAAGTACTTGAACACATATGTATTCACAAATAAATGGGTTAATATAATCACGAATATAAATGAATTTTTTTCAGTACTTCATAAGTTATTTATGTATGTATAGTGTTTGTACTATTTCACTCTTGAAATATATATACACACACACGCTAATTATGCTAATATAAGTTCTAATAATAGTTAAGAGCATGTTTCCGAAGACATATTAGCTATTAAACCGAATTTTATTCATTGATTATAATACAAATACACGTAATTGTGTAATATTTTATATTACATGCACAAATATATAATCACTGTATATATGGATGGTCAAAATGTGGAGTGAGAATGTTTAGGCTTTGTTTGGATGTGTTTTCATTTTATTTTCAACCGTCATTTTCTAAAATGTATGGGAGAACGTGTTTTTTTGTTTTGTGTAAGAAAAATGAAAAAAGTAGGTGTGTTTGGTTGTGTTTTTTAAAATGAATGACATTTGTGAGTGTGATATGTGAAATGATTGAAAAATAATGATTAGATGAATAGTATTGGATTTGATGTTGAATATTGATGAGAGAAAAGAGAGAGGATGGTGATGGGTGAATGAGAGAAAAAATGTGAGATAACTGATGTGAAATGTAATTTTAAATAAATGATTGAAATTTTTCGGGAACGTAAAAACAAGAATGAAAATAAGAATATATTTAATTAAAAATAGTGTAAAATGTGTATTTCCATTTTCAGATGAAAATGAAAATGGAAAAGTATAATGAAAATACAAACAAACAAAGCCTTAGATTTTCTCCAAATTGTAATTGTTTTTCTTCACATCCTAACCATATGTGAATAGACTTATCATACATATTTGAATATATCACAAAAATATTATACAGTTATGGAACAAAAGATTTGACGACACATAATAATTATTAGTTATTACATGCACAGTCATATCTAACTAAAAGTATGAATATGTTTTTTATTGTTCACATTCTTGCTAATTTGGGTCTGAACAGTTGGAAAAAATGAATGATATTAAACACTTCAAATATATTATTGAAGCTCTTGTATTCAATACAATTATTTTTAAAATATAATGGGACTTTAATAATAGTCTTTGAAACTTCAATATCAACTCCCAACATATAATCTAAATTTATGTTGTTGCAATGATCTACAATTATGTCTCCCATATGAAAGAGAGTGGGCAACTAGTTAGTTAAAGGGTGACTCTATAAAGCTCTGACAAACTGGCGCTAAGGTTAAGGCATGTCTATTAGATTTTAGTGGAATATTTTATGCTAGCCAAATTCCAACGGTCCTAATATTAATTTTTCTTACATAGTATCGCATAATATATATGGTTCCTTCACACACTTGTATATATATATTAAATATACACTCGAACTGTTGGATACACATTTATTAATACATGGTCCAATATCACTTTAGACAAATGATGATTTTTAGCCTTTGACAAATAAATTTAACCATTTCAGATAACTATACATATAATTTGTAGATCTAAAATCATTTGTGCGTAGATAAGTTACAAATTTTGTATGTCCAAAAGTATTTTGTATAGGGAAAAGCCCAAATATGACCTTTACACTGATTGGACTTTTGTATCATTCTGTGGTTGGTTGGGAAGTAGAGAAAAAAGAATGGCAAGGCCCATTTTCGTAATACGGACTTAAAACCCAGATTTGCCATCTTTTCCTAAATTTTCGGACTACTATTGGTTTTTATTTGTCCAAATGTTAAATACTTTTCCATAGAAAGTCGAATTATTTTTCCTTTTTTTGGACGGTAAAAGCCAAAAGGCAGGATCTTACTAAGCAACAGTAATCTGGAGGAATCGAAAGAGACTTGGTTTTTAATTATTTAAATGAAAATATAATCTAGTCAATCATGGATAATTGCTTTGCAATAGCACAAATCGAAAGAGAAAACTTAGCTTTTTTTTTTTAATAAGCATATGAACAAAATTATTAAATTCTTATGTCAGAGTTACAATTGATAAAACAAATAAACAAACATGATGAAGTCGTATTGAACTGCAAATGTTTTATTTTCAGGTGTAGTAAAAAGCTTTAATTAATTACCACTTCCATCATTAAGATGAGAATTAAGAATGTAAATTCTCAATATTCCACTCTACTTTGTTCGAGAATTTGGGCCAAGTTGACAGAGCAGGCCCAACTGCGCGTATCACCATCATCCACTTTCAGCATTTCACCAACTCCATATGACTATGCTATATAGTAATGGTTTCAAGAGAGAAGCTGCTTATGTACTCCTTACAAAAAGATAGAGATAATTATAAAAACACCCCCTTTATATAGGTTGGTGTTGCAATCAACAATTTTTCGAAAAAAGAAAGAGTTGTACAAATAAATTTCATTAAATTGAGTAATACTGGATACAATCACTATTTATTATTTTCTGTGATTCTTCTTTTCAAGAACGCAATCTTCAAGATTTAAAACTTGGAAGCGAAGCTTCGTGCTCTAATACCTTCTAAATTGGCTTCATATTCAACAACGATAATTCGAGAGGTTTGCATCATAATTTTGGATAAACATTATGATTTGGAAGATTTTGATGGTGGATTCGATGCCTCGATCTTCTCTAAATTAGACTTGAACTCCAATATCAATAATTCGTGAATTTAACACTGTAAACACAAATTAAGTAGGATTGTTCATCGATTCGGTTCGGTTCAAAACCGAATCGAAAATTTGGTTTACCGAAAATGCGAACCAAAAACCGAACCGAAAAAATTCGATTCAGTTTTCGGTTAACCGAATTTATTTAAAAATTAAAAAAAAAGGAAAAATTTATAATATTTTTATGTTTGCGTCTCTTTAAGAAATAGCAAAATTGGTTTTGACCAAGTCTATTTCCCTTGCTGGAAAAAAATCAACCTTTGCCCTCTGTTTAAGGAACTCAGCTTCCATTTGCTTTTTGATTTTCAACTTTGCAAACAACTCCTTTTCTATTTGGATTAGACTATCATCAAATCGATGTTGCTACAATTCATTTATGATAGCCCTTAACTTTGTTTGTAGCTCCTGGACTTTCTCTGAAATATTCGAGTATGTACCCCTATGCATTTGTTTCAACATTTCCTTCAAAGCCTTGCATTTTTGAGTAACTCTGTACATCTTACAACCAGTGTAATACTTCCTCCATTCAGAACTAACCATAACCAAAAATCCAGGGTGATGGATCCAACCATTTAAAAATCTAAATGTGGAATGCCCTAACTTCATCTCCTTCATCTCTAAAATCATAGGACAATGATCTGAAACATCACTATCCAGAAACCTGACTACACTAGTATCATGCCTCATAAACCAAGCCCAATTGGCCATAACCCTATCAAGTTTGCAATATACTCTGGTACTACTCCCCTGATGGTTACTCCAAGTATAAAGTTTCCCTGTATAGGGAATATCCTCAATTCGCAGCTCATGCACACAATTTACCATGTCCTCATTACCCCCATCACACTGGCCATCACTCTGTAGCTTCTCATTATAGTGTATTGTTGCATTCCAGTCTCTTAATAAAATCCATGGGTCAGTAATATTGAGTTTACCTAGCTATGCCTATAGGTGTTTCCTACCATTATCATCATTTTGCCCATATATTGCTATCAAAACAAACTGCATATCAGCTATTTCTATCTTACAAGTAATCTGTTGAGCACTCACTTGAACCACCAAACCCTTTGTAGTTCTATTATTCCATAGAACCCATATTCTACCATTCTCAGCTGCAGCATAGTTATTTGTTACAGTCCAATCCTGACTGAAACTTCTTCTCACTGCCTGATACTTTTGAGGTTTAACTCTGGTCTTGACAATTATCATGACATCTAGCCTCTGACTGCCCTTTAATTGCCTCACAGCCATATGTTTATCAGCTGTATTGAGGCCTCTAATGTTCCATGCTCCTATATGCATGGATCCGGGGGTACTAGGTGTGGGACCCCTTCACTCTCAACATTAACTCCTGCCTAGCTCAAAACTTGGAACAAATTAGTTAGTGCATGATGGACTTCTATTGATGTTTTATTCCCTGTCCAGGATTGTCCCTTCCTTTGTTTTGAGCTTGTGACTACTTGCCAGTCATGCAGTTGGCTAGACCCCTGTTCTGGCTGTGTAGAGGTTTGCCTAGAACCATCCTCTCCTGTCTTCTATTGTTCAACTATTGGGCTTTTAGTTACTTGCACACACTCTCGGTCATTTGTCCCTTGTTCTTTCTTCACGACTTTCTGTTTAATCTGCCACTTTTGTGTAATTTGTTTTTCACACCCTTCTTCTATGTGTCCCCTGTTAGGTATATGCCCTAGATGCCAATGAGGACAAATAATTAGATTAGGGTATCTTATTATGTTGTACAAACTCTTAAAATGATATTAATAAAGGCATCTGTATTTTGTTCATATAAATCTTTATGGCATCTAAATAAGTATTAAACATATAGTCCATGTGAACATAGGTTTGACTCTTTGCCCTTTATGGAATGAAGACGTGGCATGGGAAGAGTCTTACACCTTATCACTTAAAAGGGTTCGCAAGTCAAAGATACTTAATTGGGCATTAAGATTCGACTTGTATGACACATGTCCTGACAATGAGTGTCAGTCGAACACTATAGGGATAGTGGGAGCAAGTATCATAGATATGTCAATGGAATTGACATATTTGAACACGGCTTGTAGTAATCCGATCACGTGGGTATTTACTCAGTGACTGTCAATGACTGGATTACTGATCGTTGTATTATTGGTTCTGTTACCAGAGTAGTTAGGCCCATATCACCCGTCGGTGGGGTTGATCTCGAAGTGCGATATCAATGAGACAAGTAGCAGTTGATCAGTGATCGCCAAGATGAGATTCACTATCTCGATAGTAAATGAGTAAGTATCCTGTGCGATTATAGGCTAATGAAATTATAAAGTCTTTGGCCAAAGCATAACAACTAACTCATGTGGGACACTGAGGGTAGTTTAGTAATTTCATTATGCTATAATCTAATGCACAGTATCAAGTTTAGTGAGTTTGACATTTTCCATGACTCTCACTTGATCAGGATACATCAGTGAAGGGCTTATACTCATACGACATTTATGATCAAGAGGTTCGTAAAATGATTCATTCATTTCGTACTCAATTGGGTTATGATGTGAGTCCACGGGACGGGCTAGGTGACACTCACATCCTTAAGTAATTCCTCCCTTTTCCAATTGAGACGAACCTAAGGAGTCGCGTTACAAGAAACGAACGTGATGTATCTTTTTGTGTAAATCTTTTAGAAAGAACTAAATGGACTGATTGATTTAATTAAATTAAATCAATTAAATAAATATTTAATTTAATTAGATTAAATTAAATTATTTAATTAGTATATTAATTAAATGGAATTAATTAATAGTATATATTATATTTAAATTGGATTTAAATTAAATATATACAGATGGGCTAGAAATTAGACAAGCCAATTAAAAACCCACCCAGTCCAAGGAAGCCCTAGGAGGGGTGGCCACTTAGGGTTGGAGTAGCCTCCAACTTGTGCCACAAGTTAGTTGAGTTTAAAAGGACTCCTACAGTGGAACAAACCCTAAGACAAGAAATAAACACAACACAAAAGGAAAAGAACTCTCTCCCCTCTCTCCTCTCTAGCCATCCACTACTGCAAAGAAGGAGGAGTTTCGGGATCTTTGGAAGGCTCATTTCGCGTGAAGCTTTAGAGACAGGAGCCCTTGGAGGATTGTTGTTCTGCAGAATCAGTAAACGAATCAAAAAGGTATTTTTATTCGTTTTATTTTTTCGCGAAACCCATTAAAAATCATCAGATCTATTTTTGTGATCTGTCGGTAGGAATCCTCGAATCTTCCGCTGTAATTCTCTGTTTTCATGTATAGGATTCCTAACAGTGGTATCAGAGCCGACTTAAACGGATATTATGATTTTTGCGTTTAAGATTATGTTGGTTCAAATTGGATTTTTAAAATTTGATTTTATATGTTTAATATTCGTTGTTAAATTTGAAATTTTGAAAATATTCATCGCCTTGAAATCGTCGCACGATTACATGTTTGTTCGCTGCCGGCAACGGCGAATCGGGGTGACACCATTGTGTATTTTTGAAGCACACGCGAGCACCACCGCTGCTTGTGTAATTAGAAAAATGAAAAGAAAAAAAAAAGGAAAAGGGGTAGGGTGGCGGCGCTGATTTGCGCCGCCACCACGGCGACGGAACTAGGGCGGCATCGACCGCCCTAGGCGTGCTGGGCTTAGCCCAACAGTGCTGGACCGTAGCCCAGCACGCGTGCGCTGGGCCTTAGCCCGGCGCACTTCCGTGAGCCCTAACGGCTGGGCCCAGCTCAGTTTATTAATATATATATATATATGTTTTTATATTTTTAATATTTAAATATATATTACCATACTTAATAGGAGTGAATGACATTGCTACAGTAAAATGTGGTCGTCCATGCTGACGTGGCTACTTGAAGTACTATTGGAAAATGAAAAGTCAAAAGGCGCTCCACTTACGTTTTTGCAGTTTGCAAATTGCAATTGCAACCCTCAAAGTGGATGGTGATTCATATGGCACAATGGCTAAATGCCCTTTCCTTTGAAGTTTATTATAAATTAATTTCTTTGGTTTATATATATCTCTTGCATATCATGAATAATATATCTTGTAATTTATTTAATTATTAGACCATCTCCAACCCACGTCATTTTGAGTTGGAGATAGTAATTATTAGACCATCTCCAACACTAATGTGCTCATATCTGCCCTTGCTTTCCTTCCCTGAAAATGTATACAAAAATATATAAATATACACACTAACACACCACTATCACTAACACACATATATATTATACAAAAGTATATACACTAAAAAAATTTAATATAAAAAATATATACAAAAATATATAAATATACACACTAACACACCACTATCACTAACACACATATATATTATACAAAAGTATATACACTAAAAAAATTTAATATAAAATGTTTTTTTGTCATTTTCTTGTGAAATTTATTTTACTGAAATAGCATATTGTTTTCTTCTTTCTAAACATGTTGTAGTTTTTGTTTTAATTTTGTTCCCTCAATAGTAATATTGATTTGCTTGTTACAACCACATAACGAGAGCTATGAGCCAGATGCCTGTTAAAGTTACAATGAGTTAATTTGTCATTTTAATGCTGAAGAATTGCGATTGCTTAAAATCGAATTTCAAAAGAAACATCTCAACAAACTCATCAAATGTACATTTGCTGAACCACATTTCAGAGATGATCACAGATCGCCTGGGTGAAGTCGGATGTAGTTGATTTCCCACCAAGATCACCCGTTCTGTTCTTTCCTTCTGCAATTGTCTTCAATACGGCATCCTGGATTCGATCAGCTTTATCGTGGAGATCCAAATGGCGTAACATGTCACTTATTGAAAGCGGTCGAATCAAAAGTCCATACAAGGTATTTGTTTTGCTTACAATCAATAAACTCACTTAGAAGTTGGTAATGTTGCTTGGGTGTTTACTGCAGCTGCCTCTGGTTAATCGGCTTAACTTTTATCGTATTCCTCAGATGATTACTTGTGATTTTCTATTACATGAAGTATCCCGACAATATCAAAATCATGCAGGCGAGGATATTATTTCCTTTGAATTTTTTGAGATTTAATGGTTTTTCAAAATAATTAAGAAAGAAAAAAATACTTTTGAGCAGATGTGAGTGTGTAAGTTCAGAATAAAATTTGTTGCCAATTCAAGACAAATACATAAACTGATAAAAATAATTGTTATCCGATGTTATTATTTCATCTCGTGCCTTATATGTAGCCAATTTTGAAGATCTTTAGTCAATTTAATCAATAGCAATAGTTGCTATTTAGGATAGTCACCCAAGAAGAAATGTGAATAGGAGAGCTAAGAATTTTCATTTTTATCTCACAGGGTTTCAATTCTTGAGGAAGTTTACAAGCTGATGTCCAGATTAAATTTGATGGTAAGCTACCAACCATCTTTTAGTTACTGTTGTACCATGAAATGTACAGTCATCACTGGTTATATTTTGTTTTCAAGATTTTGCATCTGACTCTTTATAGGCAGATTTTTCGGAGTTCTCTCGCTTCTACGAATTTGTTTTCTTCATATGCAGAGAAAATGGCCAAAAGAATATCAGTAAGTCGATTTACTGGTTTTGACATCTTGCTGCTTATTTGTCTTGCCAAACATGGAGTAAGAATCTATTTCTAACTACCAATATCTCATGAATTCTGTTTTTCAGCTGTGAGCAGGGCTGTTATGGCCTGGAGATTGGTTTTAGCGGGAAGGTTTCGACTGCTTAATCAATGGTGCAACTTCATTGAGGTAAATTTCTTTAAGAAGAATTCCATTTTGATATTGTGAACTATTGAGGCTTCTTGTTTTTATCTTCATCATCTCGTGTCTGTTTTATATTTTTCTTTCCCCACAGGTTACACGTACCCCCCCCTCTCTCTCCCTCTCTTCCTTGGTTTTGATATTATGTAGTGAGATATGTTTCAAAATCTTGTTTCTCATAAAAAGCCTTTCTGGAAACCAAATAATGGAACTGTTTTGAATCATCCTTTATGTACAATTTTAATTTTTGTCTCTCTTCTATTTCCCAGAAAAATCAGCGGCATAACATATCCGAGGATACGTGGCGACAAGCTCTGGCCTTCAGTCGCTGTGTCCATGAAAATCTTGAGCGGTACGATCCTGAAGGTATTACTCTATACTATTAGTTTGTTTATTCACATATATTTGGTCAATTCCACTTCCTTAAAATTATTTTCCTCCCATTTATCCATTTGTTTATGGCTTCTGTTGCAAATATGGTAACTGGAGTAGGAATATTGTTCTTTTTGCTGAAATGTGTCCTATGTGGTAATTGATGTTTGACTGGTGTTGCTTGGAAGATTTTTAATCTGTGGTAAAGATATATAAACTATGAAAAGTCCAATTTTCTTTTCTTGTGTTTATATGTTATATCTTTCGAGCTTGAAAGGGTTGGGAAATAAAACATCACACCAGCATTGGTAAGAGAATAACCGAACTGATGAACACCTCTATAGATTGATAACTTAAGCCCTAACCCCTAAACCCTAAGCTCTAACCCCTAAACCATGAACTCTAAATGCATGATAGATTAAATAAATAATTAAATAGAATGAGTTTCTATCTAATATGGACCAATAAAAAGTATATAAAATTATTGAAGTGTCCACCCAAGATGCGTGTCCATATTTTGTTGAAGCATGGACTTGGAGAAATAAATGAAATCTTAGATATACAAATTTATATACTACAAATATAATATCTTTTTGAACTTTAGACAAATTAAAATAGCTACTTCAAAATGTTATTTAATTGATTTTTGAATATATTGTGTTATAGATGATATGTTCTAATTGAATTATAATTTGATAGAGATAATTTCTCGATAACTTATTATGCACGTATAACACATATCTCGTCTCAACCTTATAAATTTGAGGTGAGTTTAGAGACGAAAATATAAATTTAAATTTCATCTTCAATTGGAGACAGTAGATAAAATTAAAATTTTATATTAATTCAAAATAAAATTATAGGTAAAAATTAAATTATATTAAAAAATTGAATTCATATTCATCTTAAATTCTTAATCATGAAACTAAAAATGATTAATATTAGAACAAGAAAACAAGTTTCATTCTAAAAGATTGAGTCTGTGACTTCTAAGGCTTTCAAAAGGCTAGCGAGCTTTGATTTCTTTGTTATACTAATTTCGTAATTTTTGCATTTTTTTTCTCTCTTTTTTTTTTTGTGGAATTATATGCAGTGGATGAATCACTTACGAGAACATTCCAGGTTTGCATATATTTCCTTTTCTTTTATATATATTTTTGGGATTTTTTTTCCTGCCTGATTTGCTTATATAACTTCTCTTTTGTGACTGTGTAGCTTCTGTAATATGCATATTTTTCTGATGTATCTGAATTACTATAATCCTTATATGTGGGCTGTAAGAATTCATGCCCTTAAAAATTTTGGAACAAAATTGTATCAGTCAAGATCCATGAAAAGGCTTTCAGAGTCCGTCAGGGCCTGATAATCAACCAAATGCCAAAAACTTGAGATTGGTTACTTAAGAAAGGTACCTAAAAAATTTCATTTTATTTGCAAAATAGAAGATTCAATGGCTAAAAGCTTGAGATTGGTTACTTAAGAAAGGTGCCTAAATTTTTTTATTTTAATTGCAAAATAGAAGATTCAATGGCTAAAAGTTTGAGATTGGTTACTAAATGATTTTGTTATTATAGATATAGAAGATTTAGTGGATAAAATGAGATTTGTGGTTTGGTTCTAATTTCACCACACTATGGTAGAGTTTTAATTGCTTTGTTGTTATGTTATTAGAACTCATTTAATGTTCATCTCGTGTTATCCAGATTGCGCAGTTGAAGCATCGAGTTTCGTTATTGCATAAATCATCAGAGAAGGTATAGTTTCAATGGAGAATTTTTAAAAAGCGTTTGGTTTGTTAATCTTATATATGTATAATGCTGATTTATTTTGTTTTTGAATTAAAGGATGACAATTCCAAAATAGCCGGAACTGGAAACACTGTTCAGAGCACAAAGGTGGAGGTCTATTATCTTTTTTCGTACAAGTTGTATACATTTTTTCTATTTCGAGTGAAACTGTAAAACAAAAACAAAAGGAGTGTAACTCTAAAAGTTGTCCATTGAACAGAAAGTTGGTAATGCAGTAACTTGGTTTCTGTGATTTTTTTGGCCTCTACTATATAATATCATAACTTGAAGGTAAAGAAATTGATCATAAATCATCTCCTTATCTACAGGCTCCTCTATTACCACAAAAAGGGCAGCCACAAGTATATAAAAAAAAACTTATTTTAATTAATGTACATTTTCGAATATAATTTTCTCTGACTAAGCATTTTGCGGGGAATTTCGGGTGTTTTACTTAAAGACTCTGGAGAGAGTGAATCACCATGCTTTTGGTAAGGTAGGTTACTGATATAGATTGATACTCGGTATAAATTACTTATCCTGCTTTTGAAATATATGAGAATTTTAAATCATTGCTGAAAATTGTTTGAGACCTTGAATAGTCACTATCTATGACAATTACTCAGAAAAAATAATATTTTGGTGGCATGTATAGCCAAGTGTGACAGATACATATCCAGTGCGAGATGTAAAGCAGGAAAGGGACACCCTTAACAGTACAAGTCAATAACTATATTACATTTCTGCTGCTAAATGTTTTCCTATTTTATCGTCGAGTATCAAGTCAATTTAGCTTAAATCAAGAATGACTTCGATTTTCTGCATGAATTGTCATCTGTTGGTAAGGTCTTGGAAAGTCCACCAATAGATCTGTTCTCTAAGGTAAAAAGATTTTCACAGTTACTCATATACATATGTTTTGGCTTGTAAATTAGTTATACTCTTATACGAGTGCACATGAAATTGTTTTCGACCATATATCTCACCGAAAGTGGTGGAGTTATGGAGCATAATATGAGTGAACATGAAATTGTTTTCTCCAATTATTTGTTACCCTCTTGTATTTCTTCTTTTCTCCAACAGGATCTACATAGTCTAATATGATTGTCGCATATAAACTAATCATAATATATGGTTTTTGATATTTTTTTCATTTTCAAATTAATTTTATATTTTCTTTTATGGAAGGTTTTATTTCTTTTGCGTGTCTAATAAATGTTGAATCAGTTGAAGACTATGTTTGATCCACTTTTTGACATCATCTAGATGAAGTTCAATGGTTTAAACTATGATTAAAGTCGTGACTTTCTTATTATTTTTTTGTCTCAATATGGACTTCTCTGTAATTTTTTCGGTAATGTTCACCAAGTATGAGCATCTAATAGATCCTGATAATCATGGTTGCTTTTTCACGGAGTTGCTATATATTGACGGATATAAATGCTTTGTTCTCCATTGGTTGAAATAAGTTGGTATTGATATTTGAGGCAGTATTGGATCATCAATAGTAGTAATTGTCTTACAGACATATAGCTCAGGATGCATTTTCACACTTCCTTTTGAGTTAATGGAGCATCAACAGTAGTAATCTTGACATGGATTGGTGCTTAAAAGTCTCAGAACTTTATTTGATCGCACATTTTATCTGTGCAGGGGGCTTGAGGGTCATGATGTTGGATGTTGTGAGGAGGTAATAGATGTTGCTTTTGAGGGATTTGGAAATGAAGATTCTAAGTTAAGCTTGAAAATTTGAGGGTGTGTAACTGTTCAAAGTTTTTAGCAATGGAATCAGAAAAATATTGAATTCGTGTGAAGGTCTTGAGTATCTTGATGTGTATTCAATCCCCCCATGTAACTGAAGTGAGATGTAACAAAGCTCAATTGCAGTTCTCAGGATGATTTAAGGTGAGCTTTGCTGGGAGCTTAGCAGAGCCGGGATCCATTATGCTAAGGGCATACTAACACAGTGAGGCATTTAGAGCTGAAATGTTCAGTGATATCAAAGTGATTCTTATGCGTTCTGGAGCTTTTCACTTTGTTGATATGCTGACTATTTGTGAGTAATGGATACACTCCCATCCCTTGTACAAGTCCCTGTGCAGCCATAATATTATGTTTTGTAATTACAAAATGAATTTTAATTTTGAGTTGGCATATTTTGGTAGAAAGGAAATAGAACATTTTGTGGGCTATGTTTGGTCTTTGAAATACTTTTAGGCTTTGTTTCCTCGTCAAAACATTTCACATATTATTGTGTTGAGCAATCTCAATTAATAATAAATTAATTCGAATATGTACCTTAAACAATTAGTTGTTATTTATCTATCAACGGATAATCGGTTCCCAATAAATTATTGAGTATATCTCAACTTGTTCTTATTAAATAATTTTAATGTAGTAGTGATCCGCCCTTTCTTCGCCCTTTTGTAATTTAAAAATGTACTCCTTGCAATTGGAATGTATCTTTTATATATTGTCATAATATCAACAATAATTGTTTGTGTGTTTTGTGGTTCGGACCTCAAAATATGTTATTAATGTACTGTTACATACAATTATATTGTTGGGATGCAATGATCTACGTAAGATTTATGATACGGTTGACTATTGGGTTGGAACATTATGTTCGCACAACCACACTTGAACGACATTTTTTTTACGGATAGGTTCAAATTTGAATTTTCTCAACTTCTCAATATTCTGGTTCAAAAAATTGTTGTGTTCTATTTTTATATCGACTTTAAATATGCGTTTCTTGCATTTTCTGTTTAATTTTTGTAATTTTCTTAATATTAATTAAGAATATGTGGTTGTGTGGAACTCGTGGTTTTTAGATTATTAATTACTTGGCAAAGAATGTGAAATTAAGTGCCCTTGTGCAAATTACTTGAACTCGTACATTCATATTCAAATTAAGTACATTGTTGGATCAAATTGATGCTTCGAACCACTATAAAATTATTGTGCAATTTTCATTCTCCTCAAATTATAGGGTGAGCCCCTTTTATGAAATGAATTTGCACATTGTTTGACGCGGTACCTTCATACGCTCTAATTGATGTCCTCTTATACACACCAATTGGATCATCAAAAAATTGATTAACACAGTAGATATTTAGTGTACCCAACTCAGTTGCTTGCGACAACACGTACAAAATGTAGCTTAGCTCGCAATTAGAACCCGAGAAGTTGAAGATCGTGACCTCATTCAATGCCTCCAATCCCATTCTTTGCAACTTCCAGTCCTTTACGTAGTTGGATACACTAATGCCCGCTTTTTCCCATGGTGCACCCTACACATGTTAAATCAATTACAATTTTATTTTAAAAACCCAAATAAATAACGTGTTCAATAATCTATGTAATAACTAATAAGCGACAAACAATAAAAATTAACATATTACCACCAAATCGACTTTAAGCTCATTCAAGCCTGTACATCTACTGATGAGCACCAATGTGACCGCAAGATTGTTAAGCAGCTTCGAACAACTGATCTCTAGACGGTGCATATTAACAAAAAGTACTTCGCCATAATGCGATGCAGAGACTCCACATGCGCCAACCTCTAAAAAAAATAGAAATCAAACAACTTCTTAAAAGCATTCGCACTTATTCAAACAATGAGAGATAGATATACCCTAACAAAATCAACCGGGACACGTGCTCGTTCACTGGACAGCAATTCTTTCGTCATTTTTACAACCTCTCGGAGTAGTTGGTATGTTGAACAAGTTGATCCGATGTATTGTACATGACGGTGTACTATCCACTGTAAAGAACGAGCTAACGGCCCCAATACTTGTAAACGTCCGGAACCCTGTTCGTCTTGTTTCAATAAAATAACAAGGACATCTACATTGGGGAAGTGTACTTTTATATTCACATTTCCTTGGGATCGATTGAATGCCATCTTGAATATTTTTACAGAAGGCAAACATGCCTCAAATTCTGTTAATCCTCTAAAATCACAGTTGAATAACTGCAAATCATTCAACTTGGGACACCATTTTCCAAGGCGGGAAGAAAATGTGTTATCATACAGTACAATGTGCTTCAATATGAGTTTTTTTAAATTTCGTAAATTATATCTATCTTCCCACCTAACAATGTAGTTCGGTAGATATAATTTTAACTGAACAATAGTTTGTGACAAAACAACCGCTAGGGAGTGAAGTGGACAACCGACCGACTAATTTCAGTATACGCACAGAATGATCTATTCCAAACACCACCCACTCTTGCCTTATCCAATGCAATGCCTCGGCCCCCATTGGTAACTCAAAGCTCAAAGTTTCAACCACACTTTCATTATGTTCAAGTATAGTGCGATTAACAAAATTAATAAAATCTAAACCATGATAACCCCTTTGTTCAAAACGTTAATATCGAATAAAAGAGTAGGGATGGAATACCAACAATGTTGAAAATATTTTGATAAAAGACCCAATCGGGTTGCCTCCACAATGCATGCATCCCTTGATAACCTTCCCATAACATGAAAAATTATATCCTCACAAGGAAACTAAGTCCATTATTAGAAATTGTATCTCGTTCCATGGTTGTTTATATGAACTATTCCTGTTTATACTCTGTTTCTACTCGTGCAAGATAATCCTTTGACTCACCTGTTTATACTCTGTTTCTACTCGTGCAAGATGATCCCCTGTCTCCCCTGTTTATATCTCCCCTTTTTGTAGAAGATGATCCTCACAAATATCTCCTATTTATACTCTGAAAATTCTTTGTATGGTTTGGCGGAGGAAGATATTGTTCAATTTTGATCCTCACTAACTTTAATTAACTTAATTATGCTCTGATCCTCACTAACTTTAGTTATACTAACTTTATTACCTTATCGATGATATGGAATTTCAAGATCTGCCCAATATCTTTCATCGAGATAAGAAACAACTTAGGATACAAAGAATATTATTAAACATAAGCCATTATTAGACATTATTTAATGATAGATATATCTTTTTAAAAGTTAAAAAGACACACGACTCTTAGAATTTCTACATTTAATTTAAAAATATAATTGAATATTTTTTATAATTTATTGTTTAGGGTTTGGTGAAGTAGCTGAAAGATTTATAGGAAAACCTGTTAATGTTTGTATGCATAATATATATATAATTTAGTGACATAAGTATTCATAGGTAAAACACGAAGTCATGTTTTGTTATGATTCTTAGTGGAGTTAGTGGTGTGATTAGTGGATATAGTGGTGTGATTAGTAGAGTTAGTGGTGTGATTAGGCAGACTTTAATTATGGGTGGAATTTGTATTGGGTGACCACCGCTAAATTTGATCCCTGGTTGGTTTCTTGAGCAATTTGCATTGTATGACGCATACTGCGGAGATGAAATTGTTGATTGAAGAGACTCTGAATGTGCTAATCAGTTCAGTAAGTGGATAGCAATTGTATTTTAATCTGAACAGACTGACTATGCTAATCATTTCGGTGGATAGCAATTATATTTTAATTATAAGTGGGGAGCAGCAAGACGGACAAATAACATCATTATATCCTTAATTGTATTTTAATTATTAAGTTGTTATCAATTGTATTTTAATTATTAAGTGAGGTACAGCAATGAGGAAGAAGATGTAGTTTAATATTAGTATTATCTTTAATTGTATTTGCTTATTTAGGGATGTTGGAGTTTGAAAAGAAAAATTCACATTTTATGAACGTATTAGAGCACATTTCTTGGCTTTCATTATTGTATTTTGTGAAGTTCTTTGTGCTACCTAAAGTTGATACCATAAAAATGTGGGACCATATCCGTAACTCCATATATCTGCCCAAGATCTTTCATCGAGATAAAGAAATAACTTTAGGGTACAAAGAATTATTATTAAACATAAGCATATTATTAGACATTATTTAATGATAGATATATCTTTTTAAAGTTAAAAAGAAACGCAACTCTTAGAATTTCTACATTTAATTTTTAAAATTATAAATTAAATTTTTTTATATAATAGGACAAACTTGCATCAAAATTTATTTTCAATGTTTAGAAAATATTTGTTTTCTTATTTTTCTCTTTTTTACTCTTAGATTATTGGTAAGGGCATATTTAACTTATTAGGTAAAAAATAATGATAAAAGAGAAAAACAATCCAATGAAACGATGGACCCAATTTAGTTATACTAACTTTAATTAACCTTTATCTAGGATATGGAATTTCACAATCTGCCTAAGATCTTTCATCGAGATAAGGAAACAACTTTAGGTTAATATCGAATAAAAGAGTAGGGATGGAATACCAACAATGTTGAAAATATTTTGATAAAAGACCCAATTGGGCTTTCTCCACAATGCATGCATACCTTGATAAACTTCTCATAATATGAAAAATTATATCCTCACAAAGAAAACTAAGTCCATTATTAGAAATTGTACCTCGTTCCATGTTGTTTATATACTATCCCCTGTTTATACTCTATTTATTTTCTCTCTCGTATGAGAGTTTGTTTTCTAGAATTCCACAGAATTTTCTTACACTCGTTTGTTAGTTTCTAATATTTATTATTTTGAAAAATCTCGATATTTGTTACTTCAATTATTCTTTACTAATCGTTAGACACCGTATCATTGTAGTGTTCTTAACGTTGTAAACTTTTATTTGATGAAATAAATTTATCTTTCCTTTCAAAAGAAAATTAAAAACGATTAATTATATATAGCGTAACTTTATGCTTTAAAATGGTTGAATTCGAAATGTATGAATTCCTAAATTTAAATGTCAAGTTATTTGATGTACAAATAATTTGTTAGGTATATCTTAGAATTTCTACATTATTTTTTATTATAAATTGAATATTTTTTATATAATAGGACAACTTGCATCAAAATTTATTTTTGTTTTAAAAAAAAAAACTACTGTATCTTCTTCTTATGTTTCTCTTTTTTACTCTTAGATTATAGGTAAGGGCATATTTAGCTTATTAGGTAAAAAAATAGTGATAAAAGAGAAAAACAATGCAATGAAACGATGGACCCAATTGACAATGCGGTAGTTTCTTTATATGTTATTTTATTCCATTTGGATATATGTGGTCCTATCATCTATGTACACATTAGTGTGCTAAATTTAAATTATGTCATATATATATATATATATATGTATGTATGTATATATTATATACCATGTGATCCGTCCACCTTTGTCCATGCCAAATAACTTGGTTAACCTTTATCGAGGATATGAAATTTCAAAATATGCCCAATATCTTTCATCGAGATAAGAAAACACCTTTAGGGTACAAAGAATTATTATTAAACATAAGCACATTATTAGACATTATTTAATGATACATATCTTTTTAAAGTTAAAAAAACACACGACTCTTGACATTAAAGGACACGACATCTCTTGACATTAAAGGAAACGAAGTCTCTTGACATTAAAGTGAGCACAGTCACACGACTCTTCACATTAAGGACAAGGAGACTTAGTAAAACCAGAAACGTCTTCTCTTCCATATATATTATAGATATATATAATCCCATTTTTTTCCACCACTTACCACCCCTATCGGAAAACCAAAAATTATTTTCATTTCATCATCAAAATACGATGGAAACTGGGCAAAATAGTGGATTATATCTGATTATAGTAGTGATTGAAATTTCCAACACGAATTTTCCATTTGTGAAACTGTATTTCATGTTGTTCCTTTGAGAGAGATAGTAATGACCATTTTATTTATCTTTCAGTCCGCCACATAACCCTGCTTTTAACATTCCAGGTAATTAAATATAAACTTTTTAAAAAATATTATTATTTTCAATATATACAATATAGTTCCATTTTCATTTTCTTGTGTTTAATTTCAGAACTACTGTGGAGCAACTCTGGGAATGAAGTGATAACAGGATTTGAAAATCAACTAAACCAGCAGCAATTGCTATTTGATAACTCTACCATAACGCGACAATGGTGATATTTGCAGATTACTTACAAGAAAAGAACGCTTGGGAAGAAACTAACCTCACTTTAACACCCCTCATCAAAAAAAATTATAGAAAAATCAATAATGATTACCCCCATTGGTGCAATGATTAACTTTAAGACCCACCAATCAATGTGGTGATACGGTATTATATAAGGATGTAAATGAGTCGAGTAGAGCCGAACAAGCTGTTGTTTTCTCAAATTTCACGTGTATGAAGTAAAACAATCTGTTTGGATTTCAATGGAATATAAAGGAAACCTTTTATATAAAATAATGATGTCAAAATCATTTTGTTTTTTTAACATACTGATATTTAATAACTTTTAATATTGCCATTGAAAATTATATACTGACCAGTTGCATGCAATTTTTTTTCTCATTTTTTAAATATAAGTCTGGGCATTATTCACCGCGCAACGCGCGGTTCTTGCTTTTACCTAGTGTATATATATATATATATATAAATTAATAAATATTAGGGTTTGACCCTAATAGACAAATTCGACCCGTGATTTGTCAAAACCCCTTTTTCCTAAAATGTTTTTCTTAATATTAAATTGGATTTAATTAAGTTAAAATTGGATTTGACTTTAATATTACATTGGATTTAATAATATCATAAATTAAATTGGATTTTTATTCATGATTTGCGACGACTAAATAATAGGATTTATTTTAGGTTGATTATATTTTTTCAAAATGAATTAGGAATGAGTTTGACTTTTCCTAAAAATAAAGTTGGATTTATTTCCTTTTTAAATTGAAATTAAATTCATCTTTTCTAATTAAATTAGATTTAATCGGTTTTTGAATTTCTTTTCGATTTTAAACTCAAAACAAACATAAACTTAAATAGTTTTTCTTACATGCTATGGTGTATGTTGTGGGGATGCTTCCATGGACTTAGGGTTTTTTACCCGCTTTAGTATTATTTGGGTTGTATTGGGCAATTGCCCCCCAGTTTGTACTTTTAATTTTGGAAGTATGATGTATAGAGTGCTTTCTGAGTTGTGTATATTAGAGGTAGGACCTTTTCTAGCTTGTAGCCCGAGATCTATTAGAAATTAGATTTGTAATAGACCCTATCACCTGATTGATCTATTAGCTTGGATCAATCTAGAATGTCCATGGAAATGCATGTTGTTAGAATAACTAGATTTTTTCTATGTAGGCATGATTATAAATCCATATATGCGCGTAATAAATTAATGTGCAAAGTGAGACCTTAATTTTTTAAAAATTCTCCACATTAAATACTAAGTAAGTAGGGGATATTGGATATCCTGGCTCTCCATCAAACTTGGAAAGATGGGATTATGAGTTATGCATGGCGTCGTCCCGACTAATGGGGGTTATGCATTAATTCATACCATATCTCTTCAAGTGCATTTGATGCCATCGGCCGAAGCAAATCTTATCCCATACACCGTTACAGGTTGCAAGATAAGATTCCACTGTTAGATAGGTAAGAGTTGATGGGAAAGTACTTAGATGGATCACCACCAATATTTCGTTACAGGCTGAGGTTGAGTGATCCATGAGCCAAAGGTTAGATTGAATCATCAGTAAGACTGGTTGACATGGCATGTCACTTCAAAAGTTCCAATGAGCTATAATCGTTACAGATTGCAACTCATTGAAATTTTTGAAGAACTCAATCACACTATGAATCTTTCCAACGAGATTTCCGTTCATTGCAGTAGGAGTGCAATGGTTCGAAAAAATGTAGTGGGAGCCAAGTCAAAAATTAAAGTCCTAATTTTTACTTGGGTACACACATATTATCTAATTGAATCTTGGTTGTTTTCTGCAATTATATTATCTCCCTCAAAATTGTTAATAACTCGTTGTTAAAAATGCTTGAGACAAATGTCCTCACTGGACCAAACTACGGTGACTGGGTCAAGAGGCTAAGAGCTGGTCTCAGAAAGAAATCACTTGAGCATGTTTTAGAACAAGATGGTCCAACTTTCCCTGGGGCTGAAAATGGAACATCTGTTCTCAAAATTAACCAGAAATGGAATTTTGATGCTCAAAAGGTCACCAGTTACATGTTTAAGTCAATGAGCAAGGAATTGAGATATATTCATTTGGAAATGGATAATCCCAAATCTATCATGCTTCATTTGGAGGAAATGTTCGAGGAACATGGGAAATCAATTCGTTATTATTTATCGAAGGAACTTTTCCAAGAAAGAATGGTAGAAAATGATGAAGTGGCAAGTCATGTTATGAACATGATATCCATGATTGGAAGACTCCAGACTCTGGGAAGTTTCATGGATTTTCATCTACAAGTAAACCTTATTCTTCAATCTCTTCCCAAATCCTTTTCTGCCTTTGTCACTGACTTTGAAGTTGATGACCTGGGAGGTTCTTTAATGGATCTTAAAGACAGACTTGTTCACATACAAGCTCTCATGAGGAGGGAATTGGAGGATGATTACCTCTAAATGGACTACTCGGCATAAGAAACTACTTCTGATACCTTAGAAAGGGAAGAAGCGCCCAAGATTGCAACAACATGTGTTCACTGCCAAGAGGTGGACAACTGGAAAAATTACTACCCTAAGCTGAAAGCGAAAATTACTTTAGGTATGGAACTTAATGTTTTAGAAAACAATTGTTCTGTTACCATATTTTTAACTTCCTGGATTCTAGACTCTGGGGCTAGTGCTCACATATGTGTTATGAACCAGGAGCTGGAAAGAAGTAAGAAGCTAGAGCATGGTGAAGTGATGATCAATGTTGGCAGCGGTCATAGTGTAGCAGCCTGACACATTGGCACCACTTCCCTTAGTTTATCATCTGGACATTTATTATACTTAGACAATTGCCTTGTTTTGCCCAACGGGCTTAAGAATATTATTTCAATTCTTGTTTTAGTCAGGAAAGGTTATTTATTTTCCTTTATGAACAATTCTTGTGACATTTATTTTAGAAATGAATGTGTTGGCAATGCTTCTTTAATAAATGGTTTATATTATATTAATGTCCAAAATGATTGTAATCTTAATGTTGTAACAAGAAAACACAGAATGTATGATACAAACTTAAGACAGCTATGGCACTTGAGACTAGGTCATGTCGGGGACTAAAGACTACACGAGTTAGAAAAGGATAGAGTCATAGACTCGTTGGAATCAGATCCCTGTCCCACTTGTGAGTCTTGTATCCAAGGAAAAATGACCAAGCCCCCCTTCACAGGGAATTTTGAAAGAGCCACAGAAGTCTTAGGTCTAGTTCATACTGATGTGTGCGGACCATTTGGAAATATAGCCCGCGGTGGTTTTCAGTACTTCATCACATTTACCGATGACCATTCTAGGTATAGCTACATGTATTTAATGAAGTACAAGTCTGAATCATTGGAGAAATTCATTGAATTCAAGACTTTAGTCGAAAACCAAACCGAGAATCACATCAAGACACTTCGGTCTGACCACGGTGGCGAGTATATGAATGCGGAGTTTGACCAATTCCTTCGGGAACATGGCATACTGTTACAGCTTACTCCTCCAGCAACTCCACAATTAAATGGCATAGCAGAACGAAGGAATCGAACACTGTTGGACATGGTTCGATCCATGCTCAGCTACACCGATTTGCCTATTTCACTATGGGGACACGCACTGCTTACATCAAATCAAATTCTGAATAGACGTCGCTCCAAATCTGTTCCTAAAACTCCGTATCAGATATGGCGTGGAAGGAAGCCTAATCTGAAACACATAAGAATATGGGATTGCCCAACTTACATGAAAAAGACCAAGGCAGAGAAATTGGAGGCTAGGTCCATAAAAGGGCGATTCGTTGGGTATCCTGAGGATTACATGGGATACCTTTTCTACCTTCCCGATGATCAGAGAATCATTGTTGCCTTATAGGCAATCTTTCTTGAAGAAGAGTTCATTCGAGAAGGAGGAGCTGGTAGAAGTATTGTTCTACAAGAACAAAATAAATCCGCTGTGGAAGACACTGTTCAAGAGACCCAACCCGACCCAGAAACGACACAACCATCAGTGCGCAGGTCTACTAGAGTATCTCAACCGCCTGCGAGATGTGGTTCTCTGCTACAAGGAGATCATAATTTGTATGCAGTAGCAGAAGGAAACCATGGAGATGATCCCTCTAGTTATGACCAGGCAATGATGGATATGGATTCTGCAAAATGGCATGAAGCTATGAAAGTGGAAATGGATTCGACGTATTCAAACCATGTCTGGAATCTGGTAGATCCTCCCAAAGGTATTGTACCTATTGGATGCAAATGGATCTACAAGAGAAAGATAGGTCCGGATGGCAAGGTGGATACCTATAAGGCCAGGCTAGTGGCGAAAGGGTATATTCAGAAGGAAGGCATTGACTATGAGGAAACCTTTTCACCAGTAGCTATGATCAAAACCATTAGAATTCTACTTTCAATAGATGCATACCTGGATTATGAAATCTGGCAAATGGATGTGAAAACCGCCTTCTTAAATGGATTCCTCGATGAGGATATCTATATGGAGCAGCCCAAAGGTTTCATATCCAATACCATTTCTCATAAGGTCTGCAAGTTAAATAGGTCCATTTATGGACTGAAGCAGGCCTCTCGCAGTTGGAACCTTCGTTTTGATGAAAAAGTACGAAACAACGGCTTTATCAAAAACGAGGATGAGCCATGTGCCTATAAAAAGGTCAGTGGGAGCAAGATATCGTTCTTGGTACTATACGTGGACGACATTCTACTTATAGGGAATGATACAGGTTTGCTAACTTCGGCTAAGACATGGTTTTCAAGCACATTCTCCATGAAAGACTTAGGAGAAACCACCTATGTCCTAGGAATTCGAATCTACATGGACAGATCGAATAAGACAATAGGTCTCTCCCAAGCCCTCTACTTAGAAAAGGTCCTAAAGCGATTTGGGATGGAAAATTCTAAAAGAGGTCTTTTGCCCATGAGACATGGAATTCATCTCTCTAAAAAGATGAGTCCTCAAAGTGAGGAAGATCAAAGAGAGATGAGTGCCATCCCCTATGCCTCGGCAGTGGGAAGTCTCATGTACGCTATGTTATGCACGAGACCAGACCTTGCATACGCTATGAGCGTAGTAAGTAGGTTTCAAGCTAACCCAGGCAAAGAACATTGGATAGCCGTGAAATCAATCTTAAAGTACTTGAGAAGAACTAAAGATATGATCCTCACATATGACGATGGAGAAATGAAAGTGGATGGTTATACTGATTAGAGGTGTACACAGTCGGGTTCGAGCGGTTTTAAAAAAAAAAATTAACCCGACCCGACATGTGCGAGTTGACAAAATATCAAACCGAAAATGCATAATTATCTTTTCAAACCTAGCGGTTCGGGTCGGTCGGATTTAATGTTTTAGCGGGCGGGTTGGCGGGTTATCAAATTATAGTTATAATTTTTACAACTTAATTTTAGTTATAACTAGTAAGTAAGAAATTAAATATTATACTTGTTGTACATTTAACTAAAAAAAGTTGAGTTGGTGAGAAATACACAAATAAGTGGTGTTATTAAATAAAATTCATATTATCATGATTTCTAATGAGTGAAAAAATCTAAAATATTAATAAAATTAATATTTTTTTATAAATTTATCATCAAAATATACATATACATATAATTTTTTTGTTCAAATCAAATAAAAACAAGTGCTCAAATGAGTCGATTTGTTTGCTCAAATAAAAAATAAAGTATGTTACATGAATAAATAAAACTCTTATTAGAGAGTATATATGCATATATAATTTTCAAAGTTTAGTATTAATCTTTAACTATATATACTTATACTTGTAACATAAATGATTAGCAGTCGGGTTGCGGGTTAGGCGGGTTACAATTATTAAACCCACCACCCGACCCGAAAGTGGCGGGTTGCAATATTTTCAATCCGCCACTATTATTATAATAAATTCCTGTCGACGGTTTTCGGGCGGATCGGCTCGGGGTTGAGCGGTTCGGGCGGGTTGGGCGGTTTATGTACACCCCTAATACTGATTCAAATTTCCAATCTGACATCGATGACCGAAAATCCACTCTGGGTTCATATTCACTTTGAACGGTGGAGCAGTGTCTTGGAAAAGTTCCAAGCAAAGCACAACTGCCGATTGACCACTGAAGCTGAATATGTGGCAGCCTCGGAGGCAGCCAAGGAGCTGTTTGGATAAAGAAGTTCATTACTGAACTTCAAGTTGTTCCTAGCATGGAGCTTTCTTTACCACTATGGTGTGACAACAACGGAGCCATCGCGCAAGCAAAGGAACCAAGGTCTCACAACAAATCCAAACACATAGAGAGGAGATATCACATAATTCGAGAAATCGTTGGAAGAGGCGACATCGCCGTGCAAAAAATAGCCTCAGCGGATAATGTAGTTGACCCACTTACTAAGCCATTAGTGCAGGCGGCGCTAAAGCAACATCTTGAGAAGATGGGTAAAGATACCAAAGCGATTGGCATTAAGTGCAAGTGGGAGATTGTTAGGTATACGCCCTAGATGCCAATGAGGACAAATAGTTAGATTAGGGTATCTTATTATGTTGTACAAACTATTAAAATGATATTAATAAAGGCATCTGTATTTTGTTCATATAAATCTTTATGGGATCTAAATAAGTATTGAACATATAGTCCATGTGAACAAAGGTTTGGCTCTTTGTCCTTTATGGAATAAAGACGTGGCATGGGAAGAGTCTTATACCTTATCACTTAAAAGGGTTTGCAAGTCAAAGAATCTTAATTGGGCATTAAGATTCGACTTGTATGACACATGCTCTGATGATGAGTGCCAGTCGAACATTATAGGGATAGTGGGAGCAAGTATCATAGATATGTCAATGGAACTGACATATTCAAACATGGCTCGTAGTAATTTGATCACATGGGTATTTACTCAGTGACTGTCAATGATTGGATTAGTGATCGTAATAGTAAGCGTGAGCCCTGTGGGTTCATGATCAATGTGCTTGTATTATTGGATCTGTTACCAGAGTAGTTAGGCCCATATCACCCGTCGGTGGGGTCGACCTCAAAGTACGATATCAATGAGACAAGTAGCAGTTGATCAGTGATCGCCAAGATGGGATTCACTGTCTCGATAGTAAACGAGCAAGTATCCTGTGCGATTATAGGCTAATGAAATTATAAAGTCTTTGGCCAAAGCATAACAACTAACTCATGTGGGACACTGAGGGTAGTTTAGTAATTTCATTATGCTTTAATCTAATGCACAATATCAAGTTTAGTGAGTTTGACATTTTTCATGACTCTCACTAGAGCACATGAAGAAAAGGGCGAAAGATAGCATATCAAACAAAGTCTAGATGAATGTTTCGCAGATCCACGCCCAAGTACCAGACGAAGAGAAGAACAAGCAGTCCATTCAATGCTGCGCCTTGGTGCCACACCTCCCGCGCCTAGGCGCCACACCTCCCGCGCCTAGGAGCGAGTTTTCCCTCGCCCGAGCGCCACCCCTGTTGCGCCTGGGCGCCCCCTGACTTTTTCCCCAAGCCAGCATTGACACATAGGCTGCACCTAGGCGCCGATCCACTTGCGCTTGGGCGCCACTGTAACCATTTTTTGGAAGCTATAAAGCAAATTTTTCAGCTCATTTCAATGGTTGGACTTTTGGAAGCTGTGAATACCATACGAGTATAAACTTTTTATTCATATATTGCAGTCAAGTGAGAGTCATGGTTCAGTCAAACTCACAGAACTTGACCATATGCTTAGCTCATAATGAATCGAGGTACTGAGTATACTTCCATGTCTAACATGAGTATCTCTAATGCTTTGGCCAAAGTCTTTTTGACCTCATTCATTCATGATTGCATATGATATTTAGCTCATTCACTTATGAGAGAATAAATCCCATTTTGCTAATCAGTTAAGACTGCTACTTGCCCATCAAGCCACACTTCGAGGTCGACCCCACTAATGGGTGAATTGGATCTAACTATTCTAATGATAGACTTGATGTCACAAGCACATCTTCAACATGATTCCTTAGGTGTAAGGTTCACGCGTACCTATCACAACTTATCAGTTTTGTCATTGACTGTCAATGAGTGATAACCCATGTGACAAAACTAATGCGATCCGTGTTCGAACACATCAGTCTAGTGATTATATCTGTGAAATAAGTTCCCACCACCATTCTCTAGTGTTCGACTGACACTTCCCTGACAAAACTTATATCATACAAGTCTTTATCTAGTATTGATGTCCAGTCAATACATTCTTCCACTTGCAAACCAATTTTAGTTTATAAGGATCAAACTCTTCTAGTGCCATTCTCCCTAGCCCATAGGGAGTAGAAGGTTTGCCTTATATCAAGGATTTACGTTGTTTACTAAACCTTACAAATGCCTATAAGAAAACAACAAGAAAATACCTTTTTGATAATAATATATCTTTAGTTACATATCAATGCCTATAAATCTACCCTCTTTATGGCATTTGAGGGCATACACACTAACAAGCTCTCACTTGCACTCAATGCCATTTGCTATGGTATTTTATACCCATCCCTTCCAGATGTTTTTCGAGCACGGTTGTGCCAATGGCTTTGTTAATGGTTAGCGACATTGTTAGCAGAGGCTATTTCTGAACATATATTTTCTCCGCTTGCAACGATCTCTCTTATGATGTGATATCTCCTCTCAATATATTTGGACTTGTTGTGAGACCTAGGTTCGTTTGCATGTGCTATTCCTCCTACGTTGTCACAATAAAGTGGCAATGAGAGCTCCACACTTGGAACCACTGAAGTTCTCCTATGAACTTCCTAAGCCAAAGAGCCTCTTTAGCTGCCTCAGAGGCAGCATGTATTCAGCCTCTGTTGTGGAGTCCACAGTTGTGCTTTGCTTGGAACTTTTCCAAGTCACCGCCCCACCGTTAAGGGTGAATATGAACCCTGAGGTGGATTTCCAGTCATCGACATCTAATTGGAAATCTGAGTCGGTGTACGTCTACTCTTAGGTTACCACTCCCATAATGAGAATCATATCCTAGGTTCTCTTCAGATACTTTAGGATATTCTTCACAGCTATCCAATGTTCCTTGCCAGGGTTTGCTTGAAATCGACTAACAATGGTTAGTGCATAAGCAATGTCAAGTCTACTGCACAACATTGCGTACATCAGGCTACCCACTGCATATGCATAAGGTACAATGCTCATCTCTTTTCTATCTTCCTCACTTTGAGGACACATAGATTTTGAGAGATGTAACCCATGTCTCATTGGCAGGAACCCTTTCGTAGAATCCTCCATCCTAAATCTCTTTAGGACCTTTTCTAAGTAAAAGGCATGAGAGAGCCCTATCATTCTATTTGTTCGATCTCTATAGATTAGAATCCCTAGAATGTAAGTATCCTCTCCCAAGTCTTTTATGGAGAAAGTACTCGAAAGCCACTTCTTAATGGTGAGCATTCCTATATCATTTCCTATTAGTAATATGTCATCTACATATAACACAAGGAATGTTATCTTTCTCTAACTAACCTTCTTGTAAACACATGGCTCGTCTTGGTTTTTGATGAAGCCAAATCCTTTGACTGCCTCATCAAATCGTAGATTCCAGCTACGAGATGCTTGCTTGAGTCCATGAATGGATCTTTTAAGCTTACACACCATATGGATACCATCCTCGGATACAAAACCTTTAGGCTTTTCCATATAGATATCCTCTTCTAGGAATCCATTCAGAAAAGCAGGTTTGACATCCATTTGCCATATCTCATAGTCTAGGTGAGCTGCTATTGCAAGTAGAATTCTTATAGATTTGATCATAGCCACTTGTGAAAAGGTCTCTTGGTAGTTAATTCCTTCCTTTTGACTATACCCTTTTGCCACTAGCCTGGCTTTATAGGTTTCAACCTTGCCATCAACACCAATCTTTCTCTTGTAAATCCATTTACACCCAATTGGTTTTATACCATCAGGCTGATCTACAAGTTTCCAGACTTGTTTTGAATGCATTGAATCTATTTTTGTTTGCATATCTTCACGCGATCTTGCAGCATCCACATCCACCATCGCTTGATAATAAGTGGAGGGATCATCTTCGTGACCCTCATCTAATACAGAATGGAGACTTAGCTCGCTTTGTAGTAGATATCCATCCCTCTTAGGCTGTTGAGGTACCCTACTTGATCTTTGACAAGCGGCATTTTTACGTGTTTTTAAGTCTGTGATGCTTATGCTTTGCATTCAATTATTGCCTAAATCATGCTACATTTGCGTTTAATTGGGGTGTTAAGTGATTAGGTGAAAAGTGAGAGCACACGAAGAAAAGGGCGAAAGATAGCATATCAAACGAAGTCCAGATGAATGCTTTGCAAATCCACGCCCAGGCGCCAGTTAAGCTACGCCCAGGCGCCAGATGAAGAGAAGAACAAGCAGTCCACGCAGTGCGGCGCCTAGGTGCCACACCTTTCGTGCCTAGGCGCGAATTTTTCCACGCCCGAGCGCCACCCTTGTTGTGCCTGGGCACCCACAGAATTTTTCCCCAAGCCAGCATTGACACGTAGGCTACACCTAGGCGCCAATCCACCCGCTCTTGGGAGCCGCTGTAACTATTTTTTGGAAGCTATAAAGCGAATTTTTCAGCTCATTTCAACGGTTGGATTTTTGGGGATTCTGGAGCATTTCCTTGGAATTGGGCCACATTTTCACCTACCTTGAGATCAAGAAGGAAGATTAGCTTGGGGATTGAAGATTCAACTTGAAGATCTATCATCATTCACCACTTGGGGAGTTTTAATAGCTTTTCATTTTCATTTATGTCCATGAATATGTATATGAATCCATTTATGTCTTCTATGCTATCAATTATGAGCTAAACATGTAAGACTAGGGCCATGTAAGGCCAAATTTTGATTTGTGCTTATAATAGAGGATTGTTGAAGTTTTTCTTACGTTGTTGTGTAGTGTGAATTTGTATTTTTACTTGTCTTGCATATGCTTGATCACCGTATGTTAGAATCTTAGGCCTAGGTGAATATTTCGAGAGAGAAAATTGACTTCGGGTGCACGAAATTCACACATAACCCGCAACCAATGATGAATTTCCCTAGACATAGGTAAAGATTCCGGGGGGTGAAGTTGTTCAATCTAAATCGAGTGAGCTGTAGTGCGTTAATGCATGGGCTTAGTGATTAGATTTCCGGGTAGATAACTTAGGAAACCGTCATTCAAGCATAGGAGGTTTAGCATAAGACATCACTTATTCTCTACCCTAGGAGCTTTCACCATAGAAAAATAAGTGTAATCCTTCAACAAGAGCCTTTATTAGTAATTAAGCAATTCGGACCAAGCATGTGCCTTAGTCTCCCTTTATATTTGGTTTTAAATCCTTCGTGTGTCCTCGTTCGTATTTTACGTGTTTTACCTTCCGTTTACCTTTATTTTAGTTGTTATTTTTCATTATAAAATCATAAATTGGAATTCAAGTCTTCGTGGTTCGACAACTCGTACTTTTCGTCCACTTTTATTACTTTCACGACTAGTGCACTTGCTACTACGCACGTTAGCATTTAGCGTGTCAATATTCGCGGTTGTGGTTGTGTTAAAGAATGTTCAGTTCTTACTTCCTGTGTAGATGTATCTACTGGAGTTTTATTTTGTTCTTTGAGAACAATCTTTCTACCTGTTCCTCCTTCTTGAATGAACTCATCTTCAAGAAAGTGGGCTTGTAAAGCTACGATGATCATTTGATCATCATGCAGCTAAAAGAGGTATCCCATGGAATCCTCAGGATAACCAACGAAATGCTCTTTCAAGGATCTAGCCTCCAACTTGTCAACTTTAGTCTTTCTGACATAAGCAGGACAATCCACAAATCTTAATGCAATTAGGACTTGGTTTCCTATTTCTCAATATTTCATATGGTGTCTTAGGAACGGACTTGGACGGACATCTATTTAAAATGTGTATAGTTGTAAGCAGCGCATGACCCCACAGTGAAATGGGTAATTCAGTGTAGCTGAGCATGGATCGAACCATGTCCAAGAAGGTTCGATTCTTTCGCTCTGCTACTCCATTCCACTGTGGTGTCGCTGGAGGTGTGAGTTGTAATACTATACCATTCTCTCTAAGGTATTCATCAAACTCCACGCTCATATATTGTCCTCCTTGATCAGATCAAAGAGCCTTTATATGTTGCCCAGTTTGATTTTCCACTAAAGGCTTGAATTCTTTGAATCTTTCAATAGATTCAGACCTATGCTTCATCAGGTACACTAGACTTATCTTGAATGGTCATCAGTGAATGTGATGTGAAGTAAAGGAAACCTCCACAAGCCATTTCTCCAAATGGTCCACAAACATCAGTATGCACTAAACCTAAGATTTGTGAGGCTCTTTCAAAAGTCCTTGTGAAAGGGGATCTAGCCATCTTGCCTTTGAGACAAAATTCACAAGTAGGATAGGGATCCAATCCCAATGGACCGATAAGTTCATCTTTCTCTATTTTGTGAGTTTTGTGTATGCTGGCATGGCCTAGTCTAAGATGCCAGATCAATCTTTGGTTAATTCCTTGCCTACTACATTTTCTTTGTATAGTATTTACAGAACACTCATTTTGGACATTAAGGTAATACAAACCATTTATGAAAGAAGCAAAGCCCACTAATTTATTACCATAATAAATATTTCAATGTTCATTAATAAAACGGAAAGTATAACCATGCTTAACTAAAACGGGAATAGAAACAATGTTTTTAAGCCCTTTGGGCAAAACTAAAACATTATCCGGAAATAGTAAATGTCCAGAATTTAAAAGTAATGAGGTAGATCCAATTCCAGTAGCCACGACGCTTTGCCCGCTGCCTACTCTTATCTTCACCTCATCACTGTTCAGCTTTCTTCCTCGCACCAGATTCTGATTTATACAACAAATGTGAGCACTAGATCCAGAATCAAGAATCTAAGATGTAGAGAAAACGGTCATAGACTAATAAGTCTCATGAACATAGAGTTCCATACCTTGTGCGCTGGGCCCATGTTTGGACAGTTCCTTCTCCAGTGGCCTAGCTCACCGCAATGTAGGCATCTGTCCGTCTTCTGTGGCCCCTTACACTTGCGATTCACAGGAGCTTTCCTTTCCCTTATCGACACCACCCTGAGCTCCAAGCTCACCATTCTTCTGTTTCATCTTCCTCTTTTTATTCTTAGCCTTTTTGGGCCCAGAAGAGATAACTGGTGCAGTTGATTTTCCCTTGGGCTTCAATTGAGATTGTGCAGTAGTTAATTTGTTCATTAGCAAACTAGTTATATTCAATCTCATTGCAATTGAAGTTCATGATAAATTGGGGAAAAAGAATCAGGGACTGCAAATGTGATCCGTTTGAAGTTGTGGGTTCATTGTAAATTGAGAGCCTCCAATCTTTCGATCCTCTCGATCATCTTAAGGACATGATCCCTAATTTTTTCACCCTCTCTCATTTTGGCTTCGAAAAGCTCTTAAGATATCTCATATCTAGTAGTACGGTTATGCTCATCATAGAGCTCGACCAAGTGTGCCAAGATAGCTGGAGAGATCTCAGCGTCTGGAAGGACCGTTTCTACTTCTTTAGCGATTTCCACCAATGTCGATAAATCAACATCCAACTCTACGGCTACCTCGGGAAAAAGAGGTGCATCAGCATTGCATACTTTGAGCTGATAATGCAAGCATTCGAGAAAAAGGGAAATTTCTACTAAGTAGAGATTTGAGATATGAAAGACAGAAAAACACTTACCCTAAGGACTATCTTCGAGTATATCAGTCGCTTGATCTTAAAAAAACATCTATTTCCAAAGCCTTAGGCTCCAAGACTTCTTCATCATCTTCTAGATGAGGTGAAGGAAGAAGTGAGGGGATCAGTACGAATGGAATATTGCATTCGTCTAAAGTATTCAGACATACTAAATGTTATATTCTTTCGAGCTGAAAAAGATTTATCATAGCGTTAAAGAAAATAACAAACAAGGAAAGGATAATATACATTGTTTATCACAAGTACTTACCTGATTGCTAGCAGAATCCTTTGAAAAAGGATTTCCTTCGGGCTCTAAAACTAGTTTAGGAGGAGAAGGAGGGGTACTCACTGCTTCTTCAAGAGCTAGCTCTGCTGGAGCGCTTGTTGAGCCCTTTGGAGTAGACCACGGCATGCGCTTTCGGGAAAGCGACACTTCGACTTCTTCTACTTTTTCTTATCTCTGGCGATATAGCAGTTTCTGGAGGAGGAGAAGGTGTTTTTAGAGGAGGGAGAGAGACTTCGTTGTCTACTTCTTTTGTTTCTTTGCTGGCTTGGACAGCTCAGTGACTTTCACCACAATTTTTCTCTTTGGTCTCTTGACCATAACTTCTTCTGGTTCATCTAATGAGGAAATCGCTCGATCCTCATTATCACCACGAATTTTTGCCTTCAATGAGGGTTAGGCAATTCACTGATCATCTTTTCCCGTAAAATTTGTCGCTGCTCTTTGGATCCTTGGGATGTTACATATCCACAAGTGCTTAAATAAAACTAAGAAAAATCCCAAAAGGTTTGGGATTCACCAACTTTTGCATCATTGCCTTAAAGCGATTGAAAACGTACAAGGCCCAGTTGACCTTTAGCTTGGTCAAAATGGTGATCATCATCTTATACTGTATTATAGAGCCCTTATCAAACAATCCTTTACGGCATTCGATCATCTTTGCACCAATATCAGCCATAATGACATGTTCGCCCTTCATGTCATTCTTCTTGAAATTCAATTTGTAAGCAGCATCAACGTTATGTTTTTTAACTTATTCCCACACTTTGGTAGAAGCTCCCATGGACGCTGGTGGTCCCAAGTGGCATACGCTTGGTTTTCTACTTCAACCGCTCTGATACCACTTGGTGGTCCCAAGTGGCA